>APFE031705415.1:41779-60485 GCA_000404065.3 Pinus taeda | reverse complement strand
ACACCTATAACTTTAAATAACATGAAATTAATTTATTTCAATAAAAACAAATATTAGAGAATTCCAAATATTACTGCATTTCTTTATAAGATTGTTGTTTGAGAGGGTAGTAATGACGTTTTTGGAAAAAAGTGAACAGTGAAAAATACGTTTTAAAACTTTGAAAGCCCATCACAAAAAACGGCTTTTTAAAATTTTTAGACGTGAAATACGGTCAAAATGCCTTGTGACAGACATTTGGCCCGTCAAATTCCAACCCTGGTGGCCACACTTAATCTACGAGGCTCATAAGTTTAACACTCACTTTCTGACTTAATATCACTTATATATCACTTATAAAATACACATCTCCGCATGACACGTGTCGTTGACAGTATATGACCTAAATGCAAATATTCACGTTGACTGGTGTACTATAGCACGTGACCTAAAACTTGTTGTACTTCTCAACAACTCAAATTGTACTTCCCAAACAAGCCAATTGTGTTTGGTGGATGCATGCCAAAATGGGATCGAGTTGACACCATGGTATATGCTCAACCGATCGAGTTGACAACATGGAATATGCTCAACCCAACAAGTTGACACCATGGTATATTCTCAACTCGCTTTTTAAGCAGGTTATTTAACATTTCCAAATAACCAATTAATTAGAGGTTTTCTTAATTCATAATCTTGGAGCAAATACCACTTAGAGTGGTTACCTACTTACATTACCAAAAAAATATGCATAATTTTAGTTGAAAATAATATAAAGTATTTGTTTTTAATCAATTTATATTTATTGAGGCATTTTTTTTAAGTGAAAAGAGATTTGATTTTATTTAGGGCTTGGTAAATCCAGAATTAAGATGTATTTAGGTTAGTTTAATTTCCTCCATTCCACATGAATATCATGAGATTCTCATAAACTTGGAGTTCAAAAACCATTGATAACTTGACCAAATCAAGATTACCTTATTATTTTGGCGTAGTCTAACTTATAAGCGAAATAACAATTTTCACTAGAATCTAATGATACAATTTCAATCAAAATTATGATTTTTTGTTGTTTAAAATACATTTTGAATGCATAAATGCATTCAACACCCTAAAAACTCTTTGGGCACTCAAATTCTACAGATTGAACAACTTAAACTCAAGTCAAATTTGTGATTTTTTGTTGTTTAAAATATATTTTAAATGCATAAATGAATTCAACACCCTAAAAACTCTTTGGGCACTCAAATTCTACAGATTGAACAACTTAAACTCAAGCTTTAAAATTTTTCTATTGGATTTTGGTGAAAATTAACCAGAAAAAATGCTCTAAAAAAGTTCATTTCGTATATAAGTTAGACTATGCCTATATTTTAGTTTAAAGTTAATTTTATTTTAAAGTAGGGTTGTTTTTGTTTTCATTTTATTTTCACCAAGTAAAAATGTTTACAGGACATTACATTATATTAATTTACAACGTCTCTATCATATTGGGATTATGAGAAAAAATGTCATTTCGCATATAAGTTAGACTAAGCTTATATTTTAGTTTAAAGTTAATTTTATTTTAAAGTAAGACTTTTTTTGTTTTTATTTTACTTTGACCAAGTAAAAATGTTTACAGGACATTATATTACATTATATTATATTAAGTTACAACATCTCTATCATATAAGATGAAAAAGTTAAAAAATGTGTATTACATTATATTATATTAAGTTACAACATCTCTATCATATAGGATGAAAAAGTTAAAAAATGTGTATTAGAGATTAATGGAATTTGCAATTAAGATAGAAAACTATTTGCATGATTCAAGTCATTTTTGTTCACTACCAATATAATCATCTTTTTTTACCATTTAAATTATTCCAAAAATAATATTATTATATTAAAATAAAAATTATATTTACTTTATAAAATAAAATATTATTTAAAATTAGATTTTAAAATGAAATTTAAAAATAAAATAACCTTCATAATTATATTATTACCTTCTTCTTAAAAATGAATCTTATACATAAATTTCACGGAATAATTATTTATTGTATAATTGATTTGACTTTAAGATAAATTGAAAAGAGAAAACAAAAATTAATTCTAAATTTAATTTTAATTATTGATTTTAATTAAAATAAATGCGAAAGTGAAAGCAAAAAATAAGTTGAAGATATAAGATGATATTGATGAGAATCCCAGAAAGGAAAACTTCATAAAATTATAATTAATATATATTGGAATATATCAAATGCACTGTAAAATTATTTATGATAAAACATAAAATATATATTATTTTTTTTATTTATTATTAATATAATATTTAATTAAAAGAATATGGAAATAATTTCTTATTATTATATTGATATTTTTATTATAATATTATATTTGAAATTTTTAATTATATCCATTTTTTTGTTAAATCTGGAGAAAATTACACCTTTTTTATGGGTATAATAAAAAATATTTATATCTAATGTTTTTCAAAATTAATAAAAGTTATAATTTAATTGTTATTATTATTTAATTTAAAATAATCAAAAAACAAATCGGTGATGATGATGATGATGGTGGTTAATGTCTGTTGATCGGACTTAAAGAAACAAATTATTTATTTTGATTTAAGATTTTATTCTTATGCTCAAAAAGCTTGGAGAGAAACCTCCCGAGCTCACTATAATTTTGACATTGTAAAAGACTAGGAAGGTTAGTATTGTAACAAAGATTGTGAAACTGAGATCTAATGTGGTTGTACGCGGGGCACTCTATGAGGAAGTGGTTTTCATCCTCCATGTTCCTATTCTCACATATATGGCAGATCCTTTCCATCCATGGCGTTTTAGGAAATGCCCAACGACCTCTTTGGTAATGGTCATTTTAGATTGATGGAATTGTAGATATCATATATTAACTTGCAAAATCCTATAGCACTAGGGTATTCCAAGGTGCTAAATCTATTTTTGCATTAAAATAATAATTTCATCAATCCAAAATTACAAGTTTAGAAAAGATTACTTGACTAAGTTTTGAGAATGACAAATTTGAAAAAAAATAAAAATAAAAATTTAATCTTCTTCTTAATAAAATCTAAATAAATGATAACACCTCATTTATTGAGAAACTATCCAAATAAATGATGCCACCTCATTGATATGGAAACTATCCAAATCAATGATGCCACCTCATTGATTTGGAAACTATCCAAATCAATAATGCCACCTCATTGATTTAGAAACAATCTTTCCCAATTTAATTTAGAATCATCTAATTTTAGAATAAACTTTTTTCTTTAAATATGTTATTGATATAATTCTATAATAAAAAATAATATTCTTATAATAAATACTATAAACCCATTCTCTTTATAATAACTCTATTTTTATTTTTTTAATAATTAAAATTTATAATTACAACAATTATCAAAATTCTTACAAATTATAAAAAAATTGCTATAAATAAATCCATATTAACAATAAATAATATATAACTCATCATTAATCCAATAAAACCAAACATGTAACAAAGTAAAATTTGAAAATAAATAATATAATAACTTTCCCTATCAATCAATCAAATTATACCAAATTAATAATACCTCAACACACCTATTATAGAAATTATTTAAATCATTATCATATATATATATTACTTATTTTCATGACCACTCAAGTTACATTTAATTGACTAAACTCCAACCCCACCTCCTATAAATGACCACCATTCTCATATCCACCCATGGTCCACCACATATAAGCCTCTTTTCTCTCTCCAAAACTTCAATAATGCTACTTTAAGAATATATATATTTAACAATTATGTTTGAAAATGAAAAGATGACTATGGATATAGGTAAGGTGAAATAAACTAATACCAACAAGTCAACTCATTCCTTTGTACCCATTAGGTCCTTTCTGAATATGAAAAATGCATTGATAGCTTTAAAGAAAAATATTACTTAAAATTATTATATTACCACTATCTAGTAATTAAATTTGCACCAACGATGATTTGCACGGCCAACTTTTAAGTAGTCTTAAAAAAATCCATAGTTGTACCATAACCGCTAAAATACAAATTACCATGTCAAATCTATAATAAAGTGCATAATAGTTGAAAAACCACTATTAGGTATTTACAATAGGTTCGTATCATTATCATAATATAAATTAAGGGCATGTGATATTTTTATTTTATTTTATTTTATGAAGTGAGTGCCAATTTTCCTCATGCAATAGTGTTATTGGCTAGAATAGATGTATATATTTTATTTTCTTTAAAGTTAAACATGTGACTTTCAAGGAGAGAAACATGTGTTTCTAGTTACCATGACATTTATACTATTTTTATTAATTAATAACAAAAGACAAAAAATTATAATGTTAAAGAAGATAATTTGTTAGGTCAATAAAAGTGGGTAGAAAATATAATGAAGACAAAAAATTATAATGTTAAAGAAGATAATTTGTTAGGTCAATAAAAGTAGGTAGAAAATATAATGAATAAATATATTTGAGTCAAACTTGAATTCAAGTTTTTAAGTGTTTTTCTTCCAACAGGTAGATATATTTTTGTTTGTCACTCTTTCCAAGGTTATGGTGGTAGACCAGTTGGAATCATAGTGTTTTTTGACCTTTTGTCTATCACATTTTCTTATTCGAACTTCCCCAGTCTTGTATATTTGGGTAATGTTATATGCCTTGTTTGTGTACAGTGGAGGTTTATGTTGGTCTCACTTTTGTTTTCCTTTATGGTGTTCATATTTTTTGGTTTTTTTTTTTTTTGTTGTTTCCTCATAGTTCAAGGCTCAGGCCTTGTTTCGAGTTGGTCGCTGTCCTTCCTTTAACAATCTCTCAGAATTCTGACTCGACAGCCATTTCTTTTTAGTGTCCTACGCTGGTTAGTGGGGTTTGGTTTCAAGGCACATTCTCAGTTTGGTTTTAATAGGTTCTTTGACCCCTCTTACCCCTTGCTCTGTCCTACTTATAACACTTTGTTAGGTTTGTGTTCTTACGAGCTCTGGAATCCTGCGGGCTTACCTGAATATGCATTCCCTCATTTTGGGCTCAAGAATTACTTTATGACTGGAAGTTATTTTCATTTCTAAGTCTAGTCTACCAATGTGGGGGCAACTTGTCTACTACATCTTCGTGTCTCCTGCTGCTCCTTAAAACGTTGGGAATTTTGACTCTCAGTGGTCTTTGTCTTTGGGGATCCTTTTACAAACTCCTTTCCACTGGAAATTCTTCAGTAGGTTAGGTCTTTTTGGTAAGCCTTGCAGCCAATCCCTTGTAAATGGGTTCCAGTTTTGGTTTCATGTTTTCTTAGTAGGTTCTTGACAAGAATGGCCCCATAGCAACGACTTCCTAGTCGACGGGGTGGCGCCTTGGGCAACTCCTCCTCAAGGCACTATCGCCTATTTGGACGGGAGTCTATAGCCACGTTTTTTGACTCGACCCCTCTTGAAGTTTGAAAGGAGATATGATAGTTTGAATTGAGGGAGTTTGGGGACCAAATTTATCACTCTGATTTGGAAATCGACAACAACTCTCTGAAATGGTTACCTGATCCTAGAAAGTTCGGGAAAAGAAGATTACACTTCCTTCACTCCATCACAACTCACTAACAGATGGAAACTTTGTTGAGTTTGGTCATACGGGACAAACAAGTTGATAACTATAAGCTTTTCGCTGGCCAAGAGGATATGTAATGTTCCTAAACAAGAATTTATGTGATAAACCAATTAAACGAACAGTGCAACAGTGGAAAATTAAAAGCATTTAGCAAACACCCTTGAAACACTATAATACTAGAACTGCTGAGCCATATATTATGAAATATGAGAGAATGAGTACAATATATAAGTGGAGTAGTGCACCTGGGATTGTCTCAAGGATAAGCTGGACCAAACCCAGGTGGTAGAATAGCTGGAAAGATGGCTGTTCAGCTGCTGCTCTACTATACTCTACGTTGTCATAGTAAACTATTGATCTACTGAAAAGTGCCCAAAAAATGCCAAGAAAATTCTACCCTTTTAGCCTTAAACTCCTTGGAAAAAACCCAGAAAAACCCAAAAGGGATTTTCTCTGATTTTGACTTTGGATTTTCGGCCTCTTGGGAGTTGCTCTTCGGCGACATCTGCTAACTTTTGGCTTGCTGGAAAGTGCCCAAAAATTGCCCAGAAAATTCTGAATTTTTAGCCTTAGACTCCTTGGACAAAACCCAAAAAAACCCAAAAGGGAATTTCTTTGATTTTGACTTTGGATTTTTGGCCTCTTGGGCACTGCTCTCCGACTACATATGCTCACTTTTGGCCTGTTGGAAAGTGCCCAAAAATTGCCCTTTTAGCCTTAGACTCCTTGGAAAAAACCAAAAAAACCTAGAGGAGAATTTATCTGATTTTGACTTTGGATTTTCGGCCTCATGGGAGCTACTCTTCGACCACATCTACTGACTTTCGGGCTACTGGAAAGTGCCCAAAAGCTACCCAAAAAATTCTTTCCTTTTAGCCTTAAACTCATTGGACAAAACCCAGAAAAACCCAGAAAAACCCAAAAGGGAATTTCTCTGATTTTGACTTTGGATTTTCGGCCTCTTGGGTGGCTAAATCAACCTTTGCGTATTTCTGGTTGCCCAGGAAACACTCAAGCCCTTTCTTTGCGTGGTTGTCTGAGCTCTGAATCGCTGCTGGAAACTCCTACAATCTCTATGGAACAAACTCCTTAGGGAAGACACGGATGGTCCCTTGAAGTAGAGGTTTAATCTTCCATGCAGAAGACTCGTGGCTAAACCGTCGGTAAACTCGCTAAGCAGCAAAGTGTACAAGAGTGAGTTTGTTTATCAAATATTCAGAATGCCAACAAAACGAGAGTTGATCTCTCTTTGTAACTCCTTGGACCCTTTAGCCTCATGTGGGCCCCTCCATCCACCCATTTGATTTTCTCTCTAAGCATATCGAATGGCTAATTCGAACTCCTATGTGGGTGGCCCCCACATTCCACTAGCAACTAATGTGTTTAAGAAGGGACATGACAGGATATCAAAAGAATTATGAGGGATATCTGGTATGACATGGATGATATCATGGTTAGACTGAATTGGGTGTAAAAATATATAGTTTCTGACTTAGATACTGAATCAAACGACTACTAGGAGAATTATAAAGTTATCAATGCTTCTCCCTTAAATATTGTCCTTCCACTGAATAATTCAAATGCACACTCTCCTCCACTTTCTCTAGTGATCATCCTGGACTAACATGTCCATTATGGCTCTATGTCTTTTCCTCTACTTTTATGAAGATGTACTTAACAAATGGTGTTGGCTATGTACTGATTTTGTCTATTGGTTTTTGGCTATCTACTTTTTTTGTCTACTTGTCTTTCTTGCCCACTAGATGTTGGTAGTTATCAATGGGTTACTCTTGGACTTAGCAACATAAGTTTTATGTATTTTGATTTTTGGATGTCACCTTTTGTTGCCCACAGTTAGCTCTTGCATTGGGAAACATAGTTTTATTTTTTGGAGGCCACTACAAGGTGCCTACAGTTCCAATCTTTTTTCTTATTGACTATCTCACAATATGCTGGTTAGTCCCATAGATACCAAGTTATATCTATGTAATCCTGTTTTTTATATTAATAGAAATCTATGGTTGTAATTTACAAAAAAAAAGAGTCACACGCATATGTTTATGCTTATGGGTGTTGCCTTTACACATAATAATAATAATGATGGCCAATTTTAACTTTTAGGCAACTTTGAAAAAATCGATGCTCCCTGTTGATCTGAAATGGAGCAGATTAGTAATGCTGTGCTAATTCCCCATTCAGAATAAAACCCAAGATGCTTATCCAATGCTTATGGATTCACTATTTTTGCTTAATTAATTGATTCCCATGAGAGTTTCTTATGTAAATGTTATAAACAATTTAACATAAAACATATGCTGAACAACAACACAATAACAACAAAGAACATCAAAATAACAACACACAACACAAAGATTTCATGAAGAGTTCACCCCTCCTGGGTTATGTCTCCTTGGTCTAGCTTCCAATGCTTGAACCTCTCTATTATTCTCAAACTTATAAAAAAAATGTGTTTACAATGCTCAAATGCCTCTAAAACCTGTCTCCATGAGTTCAGAATAATAAAAAATGGCTATTTAGCCTCTTTTTGCATTCAATTTGGATAAGAACTGAAGAAGTTATGACTTCTCCTAGTTCTCCCACTATTTGTTCTACAAATTTCTTCAAAACCAACATAATCCCACAAATTCGCTCCAAAATCCACTAACTGAGTGAGAATTTGGCCGCGCAGCGGGCTATAACCTATTGTCCGTATCGCAAATCAAAATCAGTGTAAAAACCTGACGGATGGTCTTGTAAACAAAGCGACGATTGTGCGATAGCGATATCTTGGACCCGACGTGAGTATACACTAACACATAAACGTATCGCGTCCGGGAAGTCTATCGCAATCAGAGCTCATCACATTTGGCTATCGGCAGATAATCCCTCTATCAATATATATCGACGGTTACTGGGTGCGATATATCGCATCACAACCTTGACTATGCCAGGGGCCGATTCTATAACTCCTCCTTTCTTGCGATTGCGTTATGCGATATTGCAAATTGCAATCAGCATTGCTTGAGGGTCGATTCTTAACCCGATCCACCTACGACCTGCGATATGCGATAGTTGAGGGTCAATGGCGGCCTACCACTTGGCGCTTCATCATTCGCTGAAGGGCTTTGCCATGTCATCCAATCCTGCCATGTAGACAAGTCAAACTTGAACTTTGAATTGCTCTAACTTCTGTACACGAGCTCGGATTTGAGTGTCATTTGCACCATTAAATTCAAAATTACGAGCTCTTAGATCTGAAGATGAGTTTAACAAGATTCTGACACTTTGATTTTTGAGTATAAACTTGAGCACCTGATCACTCCTCCCCACTGGGAGCCTTTTGGACCCCAAAAAATTATATTTAGTTATTGAACATATGAGGGTACTGTTCCCTCACATTCCCCTCTTCAATCCATTTGGCCTTTGTTGGATTTGTACTTTTGAGACCCACTCGAAGATAATCAATATTTCCCCAGTTTGTTGTCCTTGTTCTTCTATCAAGTATACTGTCTTGCTGAAGCACATCGAGGAATTCTAGAGAAAAATCTTCAATTGATGGAATATGTACACTTTCTCCTTGATCTTCAATCAAAGGAGGCTCATATGATCTCAAATTTTCAACATTAACAACAAAATAAATTTGCATATATGAAGGCAAATCAAGCTTGAAAGCATTATTACCAAATCTTTTCCAGAATTTTAAATGGACCATAATGGATGGTTTCAGTTTTTTACCTTCACCTTGAAGCCTTTCCTTGATAATTTGAAGCCAAACTTCATCACCTACTTGAAAATGATGATCCACATAATGCTTATCATGCCTTGTTTTATACTTGCCTTGACTCTTTTCTAGTTGTTCTTGAATTGTTTGGTGAATCAACTGAATTTGATTAATGAATTTATTTACTCTGTCTATGTCGCTATGTACATCTACAACTACATCTTTCTCAAAGATGAAATTCAAAGGTGATTTAGGAAAATAACCAAGACATGCCTCAAAAGGTGAAGTTAGAGTAGAAGAGTGTTTTTCTCGGTTGTAAGCATGCTGAATATAATGCAACTCTTCATCCCACAACTTAGGATGTTTGCTGCAATATCCTCTTAGCAAATGAATAACTGTTCTGTTAACTACTTCAGTTTGACCATCTGTTTGCAGATGGAAGGCTATACTTTTCTTCGACTTGGTGTCCATCAAGTTCCATAAACTTGACCAAAAATTCCAAACAAATCAGGAATCATGATCACTTACAATAGAAGTAGGTAATCCAAAATGAACCCATACATTTTGAAAGAAAATTTGAGTTGTTTGTTCAGCTGTAATTTATTTTTTACAAGGCATTAATATGCACTTCGTGCTGAACCTATCCACAACTACGTGCAAATAATCATGACCTTTTCTTGATAAAGGAAGACCTCCTACAAAATCCATAGAAACACTCTCCCATGGATGTGAAGGCACTAGAAGTGGTGTGTACAATCCTGGTTTCCTATTACTAGGCTTACTGAATGCACACAATGAAAAACCTCTGATAAAACGTGACACACTTTCAAGCATACGAGGCAGTAAAAATACCTTTGAAGATTTGCCATTGTTTTACTTACACTGAAATGTCCAACAATAAGAGAAGTGTGTGCTTCGCTTGTGACATTTACTCTCTCTCCATGAGGAACCCAAAGTTTTCCCAAATGATACAACAAATTATCATGTACATGGTAGTCTAATTCCTCAACTTGGTGGCCTTGACTCAAGTTTGAATATAACTCTTGAAACTCAACATCGTTTCTGTATTGTTCAATACAACTTTCATGCAAAACAAAATTATTCTTGAGTAAAATGGCTACATTAACAATCGGTCTAGAAAGAATATCAACAACTCTGTTATAAATACCTTTCTTGTACCTAATTACCAAGTGGAATTGTTGTAAGAATCACATCCAATGAAAGTGCCTTGATTGCTGCAATTTTGTTGGAGATTGGAGATATTGCAAAGGTATCATTAGTGTGAATAATAGTTTCTTTTCCCATCATATAATGCTTCCATTTATTCACACTTTGCACCAATGCATAAATCTCTTTATCATACGTAGGATAGTTAATAAAAATGCCATTAAAAATCTCAGAATGAAATGAAATGGGTTGACCATGCTATAAAAGAATTGCACCCATGGCGTAGTCACTTGCATCTATTTGTATTTCAAATGGATGTTTCAAATTTGGCAATGCTAAAACTGGGGTTGAACTGATCTTTTTTTTTAAAGCATCGAATGCTTTTTCCTATTTGCCTCCCCATTGGAAGACAACCTTCATGCTGGTCAAAGCATGTAGTGGAGCTGTTATGGAAGAAAAATTGGCAATGAACTTCCTCCAATATTGCGCTGCTCCCAGAAAACTCCTTACTTTTGTGACTGATTTGGGTATTGGCTAATTCACAATGACTGAAACTTTAGAGAGGTCAATCTTCAGCTCACCTCCTCCAACCATGTGGCCCAAATACACTAAGGAATTTTTCCCTAATTAACATTTAGACATCTCCAGAAATAACTGTTCTTTTCTCAAGGCATTCAACACTTTCCTCACATGCTTAACATGCTCTTCTTATGATTTGCTGAATATCAAAATATCATCTAAATAGACAATTACAAACTCATCAAGAAAGGATCTTAAAACATCATTCATAACTCGCATGAATGTAGCTGGAGCATTACAAAGATCGAAAGGCATAACCAACCAGTCCAACAATCCCTATTTAGTTTTAAAAGTAGTCTTCCAAATATCCTCCTCAGCTATTCTAACTTGATGATATCCACTTCTCAAGTCTAATTTAGTGAAATCTTTTGCATTCTTCAACTGATCTAGCAAATCATCTATTATGGGAAGTGGGTATCAATTCTTTATGGTAATTTTTTTCAAAGCTTGATAATCTACACACATGCGCAGGTTCCATCTTTCTTGGGTACCAAAATAATTGGTGAACCACACGATGAAGCAGAGGGAAGAATTACACTTTTATCTAATAATTCCTGGACTTGTTTCTTAATTTCTAAACTTTCCAGAATTGACATTTGATACATACCAATGTTTGGGAGTGGATAGTCTTGCTATAGTTGAATTTCGTGCTGAATTCCCCTTTTTGGTGGTAATCCCTTTGGTTCTTGAAACATGTCTCCATATTCATTGACCACATCAACCAATTCAACTTTTAGGTTCATGTCAAATCCTGCAAAGGATTCCTGCTCCGTGTCATTCTTCTGCTTGATCATAAGGAGCACGAGACTCTTGCTAGAATTGACTAGTCGCTTCATTTTCCCTGTGCTTTCCAAAGACAGATTAAGCTTCCTACGACGAGTTCTCACAATATACTCCATTCCATCTTTGAAAAAATGATATTTTTTCTCAATTCTATGGAAAATGACACCACATCTAATTTGACTTCATCAACGAAATTGACAGTAATTGCAAACCTGAAAACACATCTCAGTGTGACCTGGAGATTGGCATCCTTGGTTATCCAACCCAACGGATACGGTTTCTGATGAGGCACAGTTTCCAGATTCAATTTCTTGACGAAAGTTGTAGAAATTAAATTTTCTTGGGATCCGTTGTCAAACATTGTATCAATCTTGGTGTGTTTGGAAATAACTTGGATATGAGACAACTCAATTATGTTTTCCTCATTTGAAACGTTGTTGGAGTTATTTGCTGCACTGATGCTTACCACAACTTCCTCTTTGCTTGCTTTTGCCACAACTTTTCCCTTAGTGACTGTGGCTACAATCTTGGTTTCATCACCTAAGTCAGAACCCAAGTCTTGTTGTACAACAACGTTGGTATTTTGTTTCCCTTTGTTGTTAATTTTCTTCGGTCGTAATTCAGGATGAAGCTTCCATCAATGCGCTTCATCATGGCCCTCTTTGGAACAATTCTTGCACATGGGTTTCTCCTGTTGTTTCTTAACAGAAGCATTTTTCTTCTACTTTCCTTTAGACTTCTTCCATTTTTCACCACTCTCAAATGACTTCTTCTTACCTTCTTCTTGTACATTTTTCCCTCTTGCTTCAAGGCGTGTAGCTTGAACACAAACCTCATCAAGATTCGTGGGATTAAAAATAAGAATGGTGTGTCGAATATAGCTATGAAAACCACCTATATATTTCAGCAAAGTATCTTGTGATTGCAAGTCTACTCCTAGCATAAGAGCTATTCTCCTAAACTCTTGAGTATACTTTTGCACATTTGACCTTTTGACTGTATGAAATTTTGCCAATTCATGATAGCTTTTTGCATATGGGGAAAAAGGTAGAATTGTATTTTTATAGCAATAATGAAATCATACCAAGTAATAGAGATCTTACCATGTTTTTTGATCTCGTCTTGAGTCCTTTCTTCCCACCAAATGAGTGCTGAACCCTCCATTTTCAATGAATCCAGCTGAATTTTCATATCATCCTCTTGAAGGTTCTGAATTCTACAGTAGACCTCCAACTGACAAATCCAATTATCATGCTTCTCTGCATTCACTTCACGATTGTACATAGGCAACTTGATTTTAACATCAAGCTTTAGAAAATGTGATTTACCAATTCCTTTTGCAGAATGATGATGAGTATGAGTAAGGGTTGTATTAGTGGAAGAGTGTGAATATTCTTGTGAAGTAGAAGATGAAGAAGATGGTGGAGAGGGTGGAGGCTTGTCTCCATTCCCATTACCTCCTCTTGAAGAGTCTTCTCCTTTGGGAGGTTTGGAACTTTCACCTTGCAATCTGCGATTCCTCTCTTCATAGAGGACCTTCACCATCTCTATCATATCAAAGAAAGCCTTTCTAAAGGTCTTCTCATCTTCTGTCATGTTTGTAGGTTCTCCTTCATGAGACATGGTCTCTGAAGACTTAACTACAACTTCTGCAACTTGAGGATGTACTGGTGTAGAAGACTTTGGCAACCTTTCTCTTCTTCCGCTTGACCCAACTTCAGGGCTTGCAACCATCTTTCCTTCTCCTCTTTTTATTTTTAACCTTGTTAGCATGAAACAAAACTAGCAAACAATTAAATCATCCTTTGCACAAGCAAATCTAGTAAGCAAAAACTAGTGCTATGATACCAACTTGATCTTAAATGGAGAAGATTAGTAATGATGTGCTAATTCCCCATTCATAATAAAACCCAATATGCTTATCATTTTCTTATCTAGTGCTTAAGGATTGACTATTTTTGCTTAATTAATTGATTCCCATGAGAGTTTCTTATGTAAATGTTATAAATAATTTAACTTAAAACATATGTTGAACAACAACAAAATAACAACAAAGAACATGAAAATAACAACACACAACACAAAGATTTGATGAGGAGTTCACCCCTCTTGGGCTATGTCTCCTTGGTCGAGCTTCCAATACTTGGGCCTCTCTATTATGCTCAAAATTACAACAAAAGTGTGTTTACAATGCTCAAATGCCTTTGAAACCTATCTCCATGAGTTCAAAATACTAAAAAATGGCTATCTAGCCTCTTTTTGCATTCATTTTTGGATAAGAACTAAAGAAGTTATGACTTCTCCTAGTTCTCCCGCTATTTGTTCCACAAATTGCTCCAAAACCGACATAATCCCACAAATTTGCTCCAAAATCCGCTAACTGAGTGAGAATTTGGCTGTGTCGCGAGCCATAACCCGTCGTCCGTATCGCAAATCACAATCGGTGTAAAACCTCGACAGATGGTCTTATAAACAAAGCGATGATTGTGCGATAGCGATATTGCAGACCCGATGGGAGTATAAACTGTAACACATAAATGTACTGCGTCCGGGCAGTCTATCTTAATCATAACTCATCGCATTTGGTTGTCGGCAGATAATCCCTGTATCATATATATATTGACGGTTACTAGGTATGATATGCGATTGCAATATGTTGCATTGCAACCCTGATTGTGCCGGGGGCTGATTCTATAACTCCTCCTTTCCTGTGATTGCATTATGCGATATCACAAATCACAATCGGCATTGCCTGAGGGATGATTCTTAACCCGATCTACCTACAACCTGCGATATGCAATATGCGAGGGTCAATGGTGGCCTGCCACTTGACACCTTCTCACTCGCTGAAGGGCCTTTCCATGTCATCCAATCCTACCATGTAGACAAGTCTATCTAATGGAACTAATTCCATCTTCATAAAAATGAGAGAGAAGTGGACAAACTATCTAATGGAACTCTAACTCTTTTTTTCCGTAATAAAAATACGTGTATTTATTATTTTTAGGAAGAAATCAAAATACACACAGTAACATGCTATTCACATTCACATATATTTTGACAGAAAGAATAGAAAGTCTCGTAAATCTTAATGCTAATGAGCCTTTATAACATCATTTTGGTCAATAGAAAAAATTACTTGGGCTGTCAACAAACCTTACTCCACTATTTTAGCAATTTTGCGAATAGCCATATGTAGGTAAAAATCTTGTTGAGATATCTCATCTACCTTTTCATTTAGTGTTTTTTTTTGTGTATATGTTAAAAGAAAAAATTGTGAATAGAGTTCTCACATTTTTGATTGTAGCCATGAAAAGAATTTTTTCCAAATTAATTTTCACATAAGCCTAGTTAATGATAAGCTTGGAATCCTCCATGACTTAAGTTGGGGATGCCTTGTTTTGTTGCAATGATTAATAATAAGCTTGGAATCCTCCATGACTTGAAGTTGGGTGATGCCTTGTTTGTTGTAATGCTTAAAAGTAGTGAGAGAGCACACTATTTAGTCTTATTGTTTGTTATTTCCCAATGATGTATTTGACGTTAGATTACAATTATTTTCGTAAATAAAATTTTACAATCCCATATATCTGAAGGAATAATTGACAAGTTCAATTAAAAAAATCCCAAACCTCTATTATATGTATCTTTATATTTTTCAAGTCCATAGGGCGCAATTCAATTGGTGATTACTGTTTCATGAAACATTGTGTAAACCATGAGATCCAATGTTCAAATTCCCCGTGGGTCAAGCAAAATATAGAACTCTATATTTTTCAATATTATGAATATTTAATGTCCCCTTTTTGAAATGATCACTAACTTAATAGCCTATTTCATTCTCGTAGGATATAGAAAGAAAGAAGTGATCAATTAATTTAGTTGTTTGATTGTCATTTGGGTGAAAGGAGAAACATTTAGAAGCAACAATGAATAATTAATCAAAAGGGTGTTATTAAGTGATTATGGGGAAAAATAGTAAAAAATGATATAAAGTCACTCTATATTATTAAGTGGGAAAAAAGTTATAAGGGGAGATCCATGGTATTTTGGTGACGCATGGTATTCTAATGATAAATGTTATAAAATAAAATTGGAGCTCATTTTTAGGTGTGCATTGGTTATTGATTTTGATAGTTGGTTTGGGAGCTCTATTAGGTTATTCTGTGAGGGTAAATCCTTGTGGAGATCCCAATTTCAATGGTGAAACTATCTGTTAGCCTCTTGCTGCAGCGGGTTACTCATATTTCATGATTGACATTTTTACAGGCCAAATATGTCATACTTTGCATGCTGCAATGCTCCATATTTGCTAAACAGTCACCAAGGAAAGAATGCTACTCAAAATTCATCTACTGTATTCCAATTTGAAGAGTCATTCCAGTTTTGTAGAATTTTCAGCTAAAGGGAGGTCCAAACAGCCTAATCTTGGTCTCCCTAGGTTTCAATTTACTGTTTTAGAATATAGAGAATGAAAATCTGTCCAAACAGCTTAATCTTGGCAGACTCTTAGATAGGTAGAGAATCAAAGGAGCCAAACTGCTTAATCTGGGCCCTTGGAAGAAATAAGGGTAGTTTGTAGATATAAAGGCATAAAAAGAAAAAATTGAAATGCTGGGTCTGCAAGTCTAAATGCACCCAAACCAAAAGAAGAAAAAATGTTAGGTAAGTAGGCTGGGTAAGTAGTTTTGAGGTTGCAGAATCTTGATCTGATCAATTCTATGCTTTTAAAGTATCATCTCTACTCAGGTCATAGTCATCAGGCAATTTCATTTGAAGGAGTTCAAATCAGACATAACTAACTTCCCTTTCTTCTTCTTCCCTAAATCATTGACTAATCTCCCCAAAAGAGGTCAAGATCTGCTTGATATCTCTTAGTTTCATCATTTTCCATGTCATTAGCCTTGGTGAAGATCTGTTGCACTCAAGGAGGGTCCATACTTTCTCTACAAAGCTCTATCTCCCCTTTGAAGCCTAACATCTCTGAAACTTAGCGCTTTCTTGTCATCTCCATATTAACTACTGACATTATTATTTAACTCCCTATATTTTCCCCACCCCCCTACTAAAACTATGTAAATAATCCCCTTATGTAAATATCCCCTCCCCCTGGTTGAAATATAACCATAAGTACTTCTCTGGGAATTACTAAGTCACCTGGACTTTAGTAAGAACCCTCATTCTACATAAATTTCCATTCCCAGGTGTTTGGACCCCTTCCAAAACACAAAAAAAACCCTTTCCAAATGCAAACCCCCCCCCTGCGCATTTTTCTTTGGAAATTATTAATGTTTGTTTAATAAATTTCCAACACATTTAACCCATTTCCTAAAATTCAAACCCACCGCGCCGTGAAAAAATTAAACTTTTAACGCGCGCGCTCTTTTATTAAACTCCGCGCATCTCCCTTTCCCGTCCACCGTTGGATCGCCCCCCCGAGATCCGACGGCCCTTGTTCGTATCGGGCACCCTATTGTGGTGGTAGGTTACCACCCGATGTCCGACAGTTTTACCGTCGTACACTGGGACAGGTGGCAGAATCCCATTGCATCGGGCCGCCCCTGACAGAAACCACCTCCGTACCAAAGGCGGTCCGATGCACAGGCCAAAACCGCCCTCCCCTCACGTAACAGGACTGCCGTGTCACCCTGCCACGTCGCCTCCACATCACCTCACACTGGCTGCGCCTGGCCCACGTCACCCTGCCACATGTCACTGCCATGTCACCCCGCCATACTGCCACGCCACCTTGCTGACGTCACGTCCGTACCAGATGGTCCCACTGCTGACGTCATCCGCTGTACAGCTGACGTCAGCAGCCAAAAAATGGAAAAGCGCGAAAGTCGAGCTTTGGAGCTCCGGAATGAGAAACGAAGGCAATTTTTGATGCGCGATCTACGGGAAATGAGCCATATTGAGGAATCTTTAGGGAATCTTTTGATTCCTTGGCCATTTTTGCACCAAAAAGGCCCGAAAATGCCCGATTTTACCAAATTTAACGTATTTGAAGACAGAGAGAGACCAAGAACAGAGATTAAAGAGTATCAGATCAAATATGCAGACAAAAAGCATGTCAAAGAGTATCAGGAAGCGGCGAAGACCATCAATGTAGCGGCAAAGTGTATCAGAGAAGATTTTCCCAGGGCTCGAGGCAAATCCAACATTAAAACGAAAGCTCTGAAAGTCAAGAAGCAATTGAAGATGCATTGAAAGCTCACCAGCACAAATGACTGCACATTAAACTTACAGGAGATCAGTGGACCACAACTCAATGCACAGTTATGACAAAACCGCTGCACCAAGTCACACAGGACACCTCATCAACTCAACTTGATTCAACTACCTTTGGCGTAGCCCAAAGGACTTACTTGCATTTAATTTAAGCAACAATTAGGTTTTTAGAAAAAACTTTTTCCTACAGACCTTTTTAGGTCAAGTTGTAATAAATGACTTCAGATATTTTGCTTATATATACCACCCTGAAAAATGGAGTAGGGGTTGGTTGGTCGATTAGTTGCTTGATCTTCGGTATTTCGATATTTTTCTCAAGCAGAGACTCACACTGTAACTGTGATGCTTTCTATAATCAAAGACTGCTGAAAGCATGGATTCTGAAACTGTCTGCTGTGTTTAATTGGCCGAGGAGTGACTGTGGAATTCCTGTGCTTCTACATGGTTCAATAAGTGTTTCTTAACTCTATTAGTTTTTTCATGTTTGTTTTATCATCAATCCGCCATCTAAATTGCAGAAAAGAAGAATAGTTTAGGATTTGCTTAGCTGCACCTTAGGCTCAATTTCTGCAATTTTTCATGTTTTCATCAGGAATAGTTATGAACATGCATACTTAAA
>APFE031705415.1:15273-41618 GCA_000404065.3 Pinus taeda | reverse complement strand
ACATATGAATGATAGTTTAGGAATTCTTAACTGCTCCTAGATAACCATTCATTCACTTCCCCTCCCTGTCAGTTTTGATGAAAGATTCTTAATTTCCTTTCACCTCTGACCATCATTCCATCCTTTCAGCAAATTGATAATCGTCTCATGTGTGGCTATCTCGCTCCACAAGCCTCTTGTGACCAAGAAAACGCACCATCATGCCTTAATCCATGACTCCATGCCCAATGGTTTGAAACTTATCACACCTTACCTTGCCTCTTTGCTTGGAATTTTCTACCTGGCATACATCTTCCATCCAAACAAAAAATCAAAACCCCTGAACCCGACAACTAGCCTAAAATCATCATCAACAAAGTTAAATCATTAAGAAAGAGCCCTCTCTGATTGCAGGTGGGCTAGAACCTGCAATCCAAAGATTGGTTTGTGGTTACCTCGGCCGTATCCCTACAGGAGCCTAGGGACAACCTGAGTGATAACAGGGGCAACAACACACATCAATCACTAGCGTAGAGAGATGGAAGTGTGCATTTCTGGGCAGCGAGAAAAAAACGCAGAGGGCACTGAAGATCAACAGGGGACTCATTGCTTGTCAGGAGATTCAGGAGCTGAGGAGGCAACATAGAGCATGCATTTTTGTTGGAGTTTGCAGCTAACTGAGCTAGCTACCAACAATTCGCATTTATGAGTAGAGGGACAACACAGAGGCCACCCAACAAAAATTTGTGGTGTTTGGGGAGCAACTGATCTTGGCTAAGAGTCATCGGGTAGTAAGGAGTTGGATAGCAGGGGTAAATCCATCATTTTGGAGGAGTTTGTAGAGGGATTTGCAGGTAGTTTGCAGCAGGTAGAATTTGGCAGCCATAGCAAGGGTGAGGCTCCAAGGGGGCCGAAAATCAGAAGTTAAAACCAACGAAATTCCCTTCTAGGTTTTTTTGGGTTTTGGCCAAGGAGTTCGAGGTTAAAATCACATAATTTTTTGGGCAGTTTTAGTGCACTTTCTAGTGAGTCAAAGTTAGGCTTGTCCATTGAGACAAGCCTAGGTTCACCATTCCACTATATATTGTATTTGGTTTGCAGAATTATAATAAAATGGCTCAAAAGTTCTTCGTTTGCAGTTTTTTTGTGGGTGCTTAATGAATATTTCGTTTTTGTATTTTGGTGCATAGGATAATTGCTATTATCACTTGTATTACCTATTTAGGAACATTACAGAGAGAGAGGAAGGAAGACAAAGAGGAGGGAAGAGAGAGAAGGAAAGAGGGAGAGAGAGAGAGATGGAGTTGGAAGGGGAGAGAGAGGGAGGAAAGAACAAAGACATAGAGAGATAGAGGCGGAGAGAGTGAGTGGCAAGGGAGAGATGGAGAGAGAGGAGAGGAGAGGAGAGAGATAGGGAGAGAAGGGGAAGAGAGAGAGGGAGGGAGATAGTGATAGAGTTAGATAGAAGAGAAAGAGAGAGAGTGATGGGAGGGAAGAGAGAGAGTGAGGTGGGAGAGAATGACAAAGAGAGGAAGGAAGAGAGAGAGAGAGAGTTGGAAGGGGATAGAGAGGGAGGGAAGAAGAAAGCCACAGAGGGAGAAAGGTAGAGAGAGAGAGGGAGTGATAAGGGAGAGATGGAGAGAGAGTGAGGGAGAGATGAGAGCAGGAGGGAAGAGGGAGAGGAGAGTAAGAGGGAGAGAAGGGCGAGAGAGAGAAAGGAAGCAAGAGGGAGAGAGAGATAGATACATAGAGAGACAGTGTGTATGTTTGGGGGGTGAGATAGAGAGGGAATAAGAAAGAGACACATAGATACAAATATATATTATATAGTATTATATAACCATCATATATCTATCTTAACCTTGATCTATCAAGTGTTGAGAGCAATCAAATCTCTCGAGGTGCAAACCTTTCCTCAAGTTTTGCACTAGAAAAGGAGGTTTGCACCTCGAGAGATTTGATCCCTCTCCGCGCTTTATAGATTTGAGGTTAAGATGGATCTAGGCTGGTATATATATATACCAGCCGCCTCCAGGAGTGCAAGTACTGAAGTGGCTGATGATCAGTATGTATTATTGTTTCTTTGCCATTAAGTAATGTTTCCACTTCTTCACACTATGGATTAATGCATACAATTCTTTATCATATGTAGGATAATTAACTACTGCAGAATTAAAAGTCTCAGAATGGTAGCATATGGGTTTACCATGTTGCATCAACGCTGCTCCCATGGCATAGTCACTGGCATTGGTTTCGATCTCAAATGGTTGTTGAAGATTTGGCAATGCTAGTACTGGTGCTATACTAATTTTTTCTTTCAAGGTCTCGAAGGCTTTCCGCTGTTTTCCTCTTCACTGAAACACCTTCAATCCTGTTAAAGCATGTAAGGCAGCTGCAATTAAGGAAAAGTTAGCAATAAACTTTCTCCAATATTTGCTGCTCCTAGGAAGCTTCTAACTTCTGTAGCAGACTTGGGTTTAGGTCAGTTTACAATGACTGCAACTTTAGAGGGATCTATCTTCAATTAACCACCCCCTACAATATGATCCAAATAATTCAAAGATGTTTTACCGAATTCACATTTTGATATTTTAACATAGAGATTATCTTTTTTCAAAACATCTAGAGTTTGCCTTACGTGCTTCAAATGTTCTTCCCATGTTTTACTGAAAACAAGAATGTCATCCAAATATACAATTACAAAATTATCAATAAAAGGCCTAAGTACATCATCCATAACTCTCATGAAAGTGGCATGAGCATTAGTTAAGCCAAAAGGCATAACTAGACATTCATACAACCCTTGCTTTGTTTTGAAAGTAGTGTTCCATGCATCTTGCTCTGCTACTTTGACCTGATGGTAACCACTATGCAAGTCCAACTTGGAAAAGTAAACAACTTCCTTCAACTGATCCAATAGATCATCAATACGAGGAAGGGGATAATGATTCTTGATCGTTATTTTATTTAGTGCTCGGTAATCAATGCACATCTTCCACGAACCATCTTTTTTCCTCACCAACACGATTGGAGATCCACATGGTGATGTGCTTGGTTTTATGAACCCTTTCTCGAGTAGCCCCTGTACTTGCTTCTTGATTTCTGCATTCTCTGAAGCGGATAACCTTTTATATCTGTGGCTGTGATTGTTGTTTCATCACCTGAGTCTGACCCCAAATCTTTCTATATAGCAGTAGTAGTCTCCTTCTTCTTGCCATCGAACTTCTTGAGTTTCAGCGCCGGACGCAGAGACCAACAATGTTCAACATCATGTCCATCCTTCTTGCAGTGAGTGCATGAAGGTTTGGCCTTTTGTACAACATTTTCCTTCCTCTCTTTTCATTTCTGCTTCCTCTTTTCATTGTTCTTGCTTGCAGTGGGTTTTGATGATCCCCCAATCTCTAGGTTCACATTCTTGCCTCTAGCCTCTAGATGGGTGGCCTGAATAGATACCTCATCTATGCTAGTAAGGTTAAACATGAGAATTGTGTGTCTCAAATAGCTGTGTAGACCACCTATATACTTCAACAAAGTTTCAGGTGAGTATAAAGAAATGCCTAGAATCAAAGCTCTTTTTCTAAATTCTTGGGTGTAGCTTTGTACACTTTGCCCTTTTAATTGGCGAAGAGTTTGCGAACTCATCATAGCTTACTGCATATAAGCTAGTGGATAGAATTGTTTTTTAATTGCAGAAACAAATTCACTTCAGACAAAAAGAATTTTACCATGCTTCTTCAAGTTAGCTTGTGTCCTGCCTTCCCACCATACCAAGGCAGTTCATCCAAGGCGTAGGCTGGCCAGCGGAATTTTACTCCTGTCTAAATCAATATTCTACACCTTGAAATACACATCAATCTGTCTAATCCAGTTATCTAGCTTCTCTGCATTTAATTCTCCATCATATATTGGAAAATCAAATTTAACATCTAATTTAATCAAATATGTTTTCTTCATTTTATTTTCAGGGTTATCAGGAGGTGTGGATAGAGGAGCCTCTTTTCCTTTCCCTTTGCCTTCAGAATGGCCATCTAGAAGAGATTCTTCTGTTCCTTTGTCTTGTTTGGAAGTTGAAAAATCTTCACTTCGACCTTTCTTAAATTCTCTATACATTTCTTCTACCATGGCTCTCATGGTCATGAAACTGTCCATGAATTGAGAGTCTGATTCCAAGGGATTTTCTTCTGCCATTTTCCTCATAGGACTCTACCAATTTCTAGGTTAGTTTCAACCAGTTCTCTTTCTCCTAATTTGAGCTTTGACATAGTTATCATTCATCAATCCAGCACAAGCTTGTTTAACCTTAGGAACCCCAAAGCTCTGATACCACTTGATTTGATAATCAGATCTAAGACAAATAATAAGGTATTACAGACTTATGTGCATGGATTTGTCTATGTTATTTTATGCAATGGACTGATAAGATTGCGAAATACACAGACAATGAGGTAGTGAAACAAAAAAAACATAATAGAGAACACATAATACAACAAATTTAATAAGAAGTTCACCTAATACTCCTGGGCTACATCTCCTGGTCCAACCTTCAGTGGTGGCCTCTCTATTATGTCTTCAAGCAGAGTTTTTATAATAGTGAGCTCAATTTGAGCCTCACACACAATAAATACAACAACAAGAGCTTTAATTGAACCTCTCAAGCTTTCTCTGAGTACAAAGACTCCCTCAATGCTCTTTGTCTCTGTTCTAGCTCTGTCTCGGCATTGCATTCAATACTTCCTCCTTGCGTTTGCTCTCTGTGTGTGGCTTTAAAGCCAATCTGCGTTGCCTGTTCATTTCAACTCCTTGGCTTTCAGTCTCCCAACCTCTGTTCGCTTCGAATCCCTCTTTCAGTGTTACACAATCATTGCATAATTCCTAAAGGGGAGGTGACCACCTATTCGACAACGTAAGAGTGCCTCGGGCCCTTGAAATCCTTCAGAATCCCAAACACGATCGTTTTCTGTTTTACACAGGAAAATACATTTACGATTGTGAAATTCTGCCAAAACACAGTTCAATTCGGAACTCAAAAAGTCCTTAATCTGGTCTATTCCCCTATCGGGTCCGTCCTCAATGGCTATCGCAAGTCACTTCGGCCTTGCTCCAAGGTTCCCCTTTGTATTTTTGAAATATGTCAAAACTATGAAAATGCATTAGAAATGGCTTTTCTCCAAACTTGAAACAATATACATTTCACTTCACGAACCCTTTCGGGTTCGGCTTATCACAATGACGATGCTCCTTTGTATTTCGTTAAATAACGAAATACGTAAAAATACATTAAAAAACGCTAATCTACAGACTCAAAATCTATGCAATAATGTTTATATAACCGTCGGGTTCGGTTCATCGGATCGCAGATGTGTATGCGTACATGCCTTGCTTCTCTGTGCAGCCCCGATTGCGATATCATGATGCGGTTGATCGCAATCGCACACCGTGATAACCTCAGGCCATTGTAAGTGCTCCTGTAATCCTCGATAGCGATCATGCGATGAAACGTGGGCCGTCGTTCTGCACGCTTGGTCGACGGTCTTGTTTGACTCCGCTAGTGGCCGTCGCAAGTGTGTAGTCTACGCCGATACCCGCTGTCTGCCTATGCCGATCAGATCTGGACCATGGATCGGCTAGATCTGACGGCTACTGTGCATTTATTTGCTCCGCCTCTGATAATCTGTCCATATATATATTCAAAAGATTGAAATATACTCTGTGTCCCTCATGTCCTATTTTTGGGGTCACAGTGTCCCATGTCTTTGTGTCATGTGACTTAATTTGTGAGCAATATAGATCCAAGTTTTGGAAGACTTTGGCTTTATTATATGTAAGTGCTGTGGTTTTTTGCGTAATTTATTTGTGGATTTGTTCCATGACATGCTTTGATGTTAGAAACTCTGCAAAATTTTTAATGTTAGGCAAATAAGGAAAATAGGGGAAAACTTTGAATATTAGGCTATATGATATTTTGCATATGATATTTAAGTATCAGGTCTGTATGTATGCAATCTTGGGTTAAGTGGTTGACTTACACTTGCTCTAAAAAGCCATTTTAAATGACCCTCTCCTTTATTTAATGTGTAAATAATAATCATCAAAATCAATCATTCAACTAAGTTTAGATGTTTAGAATATGTCAAATGACTACTAATAAATCCTTAACTTGCTCCCTTAAAATTGTTTATGTGACTCCATAGCCCAAGTAGATGAAGTTTTGGTCTCCCTTTAACTCATCACCCCAATCCCTTCTTTTATCCATTTCTATTCACATTGTTGTTAGTTTCTTTTAATATCCATTTTTGGAACTTTAAGCTAAAGGTGCTAGTTTGTGGTAACAATTCTAACTTCCTCATTTTCTTCCTATTAATTTATGAATACATGTAGACATGACGATGCATGCTTATGTACACAATTATTCAATCATAAATATATATGCAACTTATAGATGCAAACAAAAACAATAATATATTCATGGTATTAATTCAACGTGATTAACATTTATTGTTATAGGAATTGATCACCAATTGGATGCAGATGAAGAATGTTCCACTAAACTATAGGCCCTTTGTTTCCCTTAATTTTTTTGCAACAAGGCCACCCCACACTAAATCTATGAGTTCACATGGACAAAAATACCTATGGCTTGCTCTAATCCACTCACACAACACAATTTAACAAAATTTTGTAGTTTCTAACATCTTACAACAATCACAATCCACTAGTCATTAGCTTGCACAACTTAAGGAATGGGATCCCTTTCTTAGTGACACAATCCCTTGGGTTATCCCACTTCCTTCTTGGGCCCCAACACAAATTGGCCATGAAATATCACTTTTGATTTTCTGCTATTAATAATTTTATTCAATGATTGTAATTTCTTACACAATAGTAATTTCAAATGGTTCACAATAACCATTTCCATTTGTACAATAGCTTGTTTATGAGAATAAAACCTCCAAGAAGAATAAGCATTCAATTCTACAAAACCACATTTTGCATGCTAGTGAGAACACGTTTCCTCGTACAACAACTAATCCCAAGGTTTAGAACATAAGACATGTTGTACCTTTGAGATAACCTAAGGTCAATTCGCTATGCCAAAGCATCTATAATGTTTTGTTGATTTTAATGGTTGGATGACCATTGAATTGGTTATAAACAAGGGCTTTAAACTTAGATCCTTAATAAAATAAAAGGTTGTTCTTTACATACACATGGTTATTTTGATTTAAGTGGGATGGATAAGTAGAATATAGAGAAGTATAAGTGATTTAATATTCAGATTGAGTATTTAACAATTTATAAGCAAAAATTAAGAACACCGTGTTTTCTTAATCAACAAAATATAATAAAGCTATTACAGAAATCTAGTGCAATTTAAGTTCAAAGATGGATTTACAATGACAGATAGTCCTGTAAATTAATCTCTTATTTAAATTACAACTTCACAGAGGATTCAAAATGAAACTGAGATTCAATTAAATTTTCAATTGGAACACTATAAAATAATTAAATTATATGAAGAATACATAAAGAAAAACATGACGAAAACAACTCACTGAGAGACAAGCCATATGAAGTAAATCTAGAATCTTTTATTATATAAAAAATGCTCCATCTTAGTACAAATCTATTTGATAACTGGTTCAAGGGTGCAACCCTGAATACCTCAACAGACTGAAGTATTTAAACAAAATTACAAAATATTACAATAAGTGCCTGCGTGACACGACATTCTAATATTACTTAAAACTAACAGAAACAAAAGTACTTCGATCCATCTTAGTACAAATCTATTTGATAACTGGTTCAAGGGTGCAACCCTGAATACCTCAACAGACTGAAGTATTTAAACAAAATTACAAAATATTACAATAAGTGCCTGCGTGACACGACATTCTATTATTACTTAAAACTAACAGAAACAAAAGTACTTCGATCAAAAGGAATGAATGTAAACATCTGGCCTTGTTTTGAAGGAGAGCAGTTGTTGAGTAGCCACCATTCGAGTGTTGTGCTGGTGAAGCTGACGTGTCCTTTAATCCTGAAATTCACACAACTTTTCCCACTTTTCTTCATCTGGAACAACTATCTTGGTTACCTTGTGGTAGATTTCATCTACCTCAGTATACCAAGCAAAAGTGGGTTCTACTATGAAAATGTGTTTTATCTCATGTTGAATAAAACTGATGTTGTTGATGGCTTCGTAAAACGCTCTACCTGTCATAGAACCTTTAATGTTGGAGGACTTAGCTGTGTCCCTGACAATGTCCTGAAGCTTCTTCATGTAGTCTTCCATGGTCATTATTTTATCATTGATTACAAACAGTGAAGGAAAACCCTTCTGGTTCAATTCCTCAATCCTTGTGAAAACTTGTTGACTGCTACCTCTAGAGTGTGACACTTCTCTGCCAGCTATACGACTAAGTTCTTCTTGGTAAGAACTTTTTTCACCTCCAGGATGGTTTCTGTTCTGTCATCCACTCCTAGATCATCTAGCTCATATCTATTTTTGGAGTTGAGGGACTTTATAATGTTGTTGGCTGTAGTAGGCATCTCTCCCAATTGAGTATTTATATTGGCAATGGTCTGTTTCGCATTTTCCATCAACTCCTTTTGCTAAAAAGTAATTTGGATAGATGGTCAGATTTCATTTATCTCTTCAATGGTGTTGTTCCATATGATCTCCTTGACATGACTCAGAGTGTGGCCAATAGAAGACTCAGCTGCTGACTTCTTCCACACTTCTATCTGATTTTGAGCTCTTTGAAGCTTTGCTACATGAAAAATCTCAGATTTCTGGCGATGATCCTTTAGAAGTTTCACTTGATCCTGCACTTCTTGATTTCTTCAGTCTGGAGAGACATGTTTTGCGCTGCATTGGCCAATTTTTCTGCAACATCTCCTATGCTTGTTGTAGCAGATATGGCTGTAGGAATCACTGTGATAGGGAGTGCTTCCAAAGGGGCAGTGTTTTTAGAAGCTTTCTCCTCTTCTTTAATCATATTCTCCATCTTTGTCTGCATTTGCTTGAGCTGTGTAGTCTGCTCAATGATGAGCTTCATCATATTTGCCTTTTGAGTCTCTATCTCTATAATATCCTTAGCCAGAGGATCTTCTGTAGCTGGCAGTTTTAACTGCTTCCTCAATGTTGCTATGTCCAAATTCTTCTTCTTCACAAGTTCCTCTACAACATTAATGTTGGATGGATCATAACCCAGTTTGATTACCAATTCCTCCAAGGTTTTAATCCTGGAAGTGCAAAGACCACCTCCATATTTAGCTGCGATTGGACATTTGCTAAGGTAACCTACAATTTTAATAAATTCATGGAAATGTTAGTAACAATTGAAAATATCATTTCCCATTTTGCTTATGCATCTCCATTTGGTCAATGGGATGTATATCCTTTACATCAAACTCAAACGTTGTCTTCTTGTAGTCTGATGTTGCCTTGGGTTGGGGAACTTGTGCTTGGAGGAATACCATTTACATCTTTCCTTTTTCTGAATCAAAGGCTGATAACAGTTTGCTTTGAGCACCAGAAGTCTGCTTCCAGAACTGTTATAGGTGTTAATCTTCAAGGCTTCATTTTTGACTTTTATCACCTTGAGGATGTCCATAATACTCTTCTCTGTTTCCCCTGAAGTAGATGTACTTGTCTGCATAATTTGCTGCTGCTCTTGTGAAGTTGTGGAGGTAGTAGGAAACCATGTGGACTAATCACCCACTAATGAGGAAACAAGTGGCTCATTAGTGGTGATAATGGTCTGCTGTTTTGAATCTTTGCTAAAGCTTAATCTGGAACTAAGCTTGGCCTTCTTTTTGTACATTATCTTGAATCTCTTACTGAAAATATTAGTCCCTAAAGGGGACTCTTCCTCTTTGCTTCTCCTGGCTATCTTCTCTTGCATGGTAGGAGTCTGCACTGTGGATGATGATACCTAACGTTCTTCTGCCTCTTGTAGGGCATTTTCAACCATTCTAACTGATTCTTGTATTTCTCTATCTTTGGCCTAGATGTGTGAAAGTAAGGAGTAGACTTGGTTTCTACTCTTAATTTAGAAATGATCCCTAATGGATCATATTACCAGGTGAAGCTTAGGCTGAACTGCATTTCCTTCAAGAGCTTATCTGCTTCTTCCCTTGTTGCCTTGCTGTTACAAAGGAAAGGGCCAACTTGTGTTTTGATTTTAAACTGGGACTTTTTGTTCGTAGCAACAAAGTGAATTTCATCCATGTTGATCATTTGCCTTATGTACACTAGAGAAAAAATCCTCATTGGGAGGAACTTGGGTAGCTTGTAAAGTGGGACAGTACATCCAAATATTCTTATTTTTGTATAGTTCTCGTAGAGGTACCAGTACCCTATCTGAACTTGATTTGACAGCTGCAACACCCTTATGATTTCCTCATTGATCCTCGGTTCTGTTTTGTTGCTTAGGAGACCTATTGTTGGGTGAACAAACATATCTGTAAACTGTTTATAAGTGTACTCTTTCTGCTCTTTCATGACCAGAGTAGTCCAAAAAATGACTGATTGTTGGTTTCCTTTCTCATCTAGCTTTTGCAAAGATAGGTTGATGTTGTCCCCTGAAAGTATAGGAATATGTAGACTAATACAGAGGCATACTTGAATACATCTTCAGTTGGAAATTTGATAAGTCGCTGATGAATGGGTTTTGAAAGAAATTTACTGAAATTAAATACAATGGAGGGCTTAGAATGAACAGAGAAAATGGACAAAAATCCTATAATGGCCTCATCTACCTACTAATTAGAGTAGTAGCCAAGGAGGCAGGAAACAACTATAATAATATGCTTGGCTCTCTCAGGAAAAATGGAGGGATAAGGAGGACTTTTATTTGGTAATGAAGCATCTTGTGTCAAAAACAACTCAAGAGTTTGGGCTCTCTTGGAAAAGTCTAGTTTCTGGTATAGTTCAACCAGTGCTTCATAGGAAAATGGGGTAGTATTCTCTGCAGAGGGGGTTTGTATCATCTGATCAATGGCCTGCGGAGTTATGGTAAACATAATTTCTCTAGTGGGGGTGACTATGGCTCTTTAGCTTGGCAAGTATAATGCATGACATTTTCTAATAAAATTTGGAGTGCTATGGGTACGAGGGAAAATGTAATGAGGTAAGTTGGATTCCCACAACGGGATATCATTTAACTTATCTATATTCTTGTCTTCGAGCCAACAATATATCTCGAAGAGGTCAAGTTCACAGAGTGTCTCATGGATTTTGTAGTCTCTGTCAACCATAGGGACATGATGAAGATCTATGGGAGGAAAGATCAGAGGATTGACAATTTCCTTTGGTCCTTTATCATTTGGAGGCATATTGGTTGTGGCTAAGAACATGAGTGAAAATTGGATTGGAGGCTGAATTCACAGACAAGAGTTAGGATTTGGAGGTGAGAACAAAGGAAATAGGTTGAAAATGGTTGAACAGAGAGAGAGCTGGTGGTTGAAGATGTCAAGATTGAGTCCAACAACCTGTAACAAATCAACTAACAATGATAATGCAAGAATTTAGTAACCCGTTCTCAAATGGGAAGGAGGTTTATATAACAAATTTGGTTTTCTGTTGAAGGTGGTGTGGGTCCATTGTATTAATGGCTAAGCCAACTGAATGCTTAACGGGTTAATTCTGGAGGGAATGAATGTGATTTGATGGAGTTAACAGACTGATGAGGTGGCGGAAGGTGAATGACGAGAGCGCAACGAGTAGGAGAGCGATATCAGGAGCGAGGGAATCATCTTTTCGGGGGGGGGGGGTGGTTAGTGGTTTCACTCGAGGGGGGTCTGAAATGTTGAGGAGATGACACGTAGGGGTGGCCGTGGTTTGGTAAATTTCCCATTTCGAACCCCGTGAGGGGGGGCCGAAATATGATGTGGGCCGTCGGATGTAGGAAGATAGGCAGAGATGGAGTGTGATATGGCGTGGGATTAATCGTGATGTGACGAGATATCCAGTGGGGTCAGTGGAGATTAATATACCACATAATATGGATTATTTATAATGTATGAAGGGTGTAATGACTTAGGGATAAGTAGGTGAAGGGGATTATGAGTGGAGGGGATAATGATTTGGGATTTTATACTTGGGGATAGGATTAATATCAAATAATTAATATATAAACCTTAAGAGTAAAGCCTTTACTCCTCTGCCTTTTGGTTTGCACATGAAAACACATTTGATGTTTGTTTGTGGTGCATTTAGACTAGTAGCCTGTGCATTTATAAAAACATAAAATGAAGCCTTTCTTTTCTTTTTGCTTCCCTAGCATTTTATTTTCCTTTTGATTCCTTTATTTAAGGCAGCTACCACATAACATTTTATTGATATGGATGCCTTTAAAACATAAAATTTTCCTTACATTTTAACTTTTCTTTCTTTTGCATCCATATCCTAATTTAATATTTAATTTTTTTTTGACTAATATCTAACTAATCAAAACCAAATAATGTTACTGCTTCTCCCTGTGGGACACAGAGAACAAGCAGATCCAAGTGCCTTCTCCTCGGGCTATGGAGTCTTTGCTGAAACAGATACTCACTTGAAATTTTTTAGAAATTAATTAAACTCTCCAGATACTTACAGATGATAAATGAATGGAAAATCAATACTGAATGTAATGTTTCAAGTGTCTCCCATTGACTGGCAATGATGAATACTCTCCTTCCAGATTCTGTAGGATGAATGTATTGTTCCCTTTGACTTCTAAAATGCTGAATGGACCAAACCAGAGGTTGTTAAATTTTGCATGCTTTCCTTTAAGTTCTCTCCTTGTATCCCATCTGAGCACTAGGTCACCCTACTTGAAATTTCTTTCTCTAGCCTTTCTATCAAACAATTCTTTCATCTTATTCTGGTATTTCTTTAGCTTGTACTGAATTTCATCCTTGTCTTCATTTATCTCAATAATTTGATTAATCTTTCTTGAGAAATCATCTTTTTCTTCATAGGATTCCTAAAAGAATCTCATAACAGGTAAAGCTAAATGAGTAGGAAAAATTGCTTCCTTGCCATAAACTAATTGGAAAGGAGACTTGCATCTTGATCTCTTAGGAGAAACTCTGTTAGCCCAGATTGCATGGATTAGATCGTTGTCCCAACTATTTCTATGGTCTTCAAGAGTTTTCTTAATGACCTTGACTAAGCTCTTGTTGGAGGACTCTGCTAGCCCATTATCCTGTTGATAGTGTGGTGTAGAATGGTGTAAAAGGATTGAATATTTCTGACAGAGTTCAATCATTTTAACACTGCTGAAAGCTGCTGCATTATCTGTAACAATCTGTTTAGGACATCCAAACCTTGATAGGATGTTTTCTTCAAGAATTTTTATGACAACAATATCAGTTGCATTTTTAACTGGTATGGCTTGTACCCACTTGATGAAATATTCTGTAGCAGTTAAAATCCATATGTGTCGATTACTGGAATGTGGATAAATTTCCCCTATAAGGTCCAACCCCCATTGTAGAAAAGGAGCATGGACAAATACTGGGACCAAAGGAAGTGCTGACAGTTTCTGTTTTCCTGCGAATAATTGGCACGGTTTGCAACTTCTTACTCTTGCTCCAACTTCTTTGAAAAGTGTGGGCCAATAAAAAGTTGCTTTTAAAATTTTGTAGGTTGTTGCTCTCCAGGCATAGTGTCCACCACAAAACCCTGCATGAAATTGATCTATAATTCCCTCTGTTTCATTTTCAATTAAACACAGAAGAAGAATATTAAGAGGGTCTTTCCAGTATAGATTAGCATTGATAATGCAATATTTCACTGTTTTAAGCTTGAGGGCTTTACACTGCTTCAAGTTAAGATCAGTTGGACATTGAAAATCTCTAAGAAACTGCACAATATTAGAATACCAATCAAAGAGTAGATATTTCTGATTTATGTAAACAAGAATGGCTTGATATGAAGAAAAAGGTTCTTGTGGATTCTCCCCTTCTCTAAGATAAAGAGGTTCTTGTGGATTCTCTCCTTCTTTAAGAGGAGGTTCTTGTGGATTATCCTCAGATATTAAAGAAGGTTCTTGTGGATTCTCCCTAGATGACATTTCAAAAACCAAATTACTTCCCAATACTTTGCAGTTGGATTCAACTAACAATTTGGCCAGGCCTTGGCCTTGGCCTTTTGCTAGCTTTGTGGTTTTAATTTCAAGGTCAAATTCAAGGATTTTAGCAATTCACCTCCCTCTTCTTCCATCAGTATCAGGCTGAGTCAAAATAGTTTTAACAACATGATTAAGGACATAAGCTGTAATGTGTGAATGCAGGATATAGGTTCTAAAGGATTTGAGGGCTTGAATTAAGGCATAAACTTGTTTTTCAATAATATCATACCTAAGTTCAACATCCCTCATAACTTTGGAAAAAAAAGCTATAGGCTGGTCATCACCATTTGTATTTTTCTGTAAAAGTACAACAGCTAAGGTTGTCTCGGATGCAAAATAAAATATGCTAAAAGGTGAAGAATAATTAGGGCTAGCTAATGTAGGGGCTTCAGATATAGCCCTTTTGATCTGTTCAAAAGCATATCTAGCAGGAACTGTCCATTTCACTTCATTATTTTTCTTCAGCATATCTGTTGTATCTTTAACTATTTCAACATAATTTGGGATGAACCTTCTGAGACAATTGATCTTTCCAAGGAAGGTTTGTATCTTTTTCTTATTCCTTGGTAGAGACAGGGCCTGAATAGCTGAAACTCTCTTTGGGTCAATTATAACTCCCTCCTTGGAGATTATATGCCCTAGTAATTTCCCTTCCTTCACAACAAACAAATATTTCTTCGGATTGATGGATATGCCAAATTTCCTGCACCTGTCAAAAACCTTTCTCAAGTGTTTTAAATGATTTTCATCAGAATCAGAGAAAACAGTTAAGCCATCTAAATAAATGACAGTGAATTCAGATGTTTTTCTTACAAATGCTAGGTCCATGGTTCTTTGGAAAGTGGCCCCGGCATTGGTTAACCCAAATGGCATTCTGGTATACATGAATGTACCCCAAGGAGTGGTGAAAGTAGTTTTGTATTGGTCAGCTTGACTTACCATAATCTGGTTGTAACCAGAAAATCCATCTAGCATAGAAATCCTATTGGCACTTGAAACTTTCTGAAGTAGATGGTCCATTTTAGGCAATGGATAATTATGCTTTAAAGATGATTTGTTCAGATTTCAGAAGTCTACACAACCTAATCTCACCATTTTTATTTCTGACAGGAACTAGGTTGGCTACCCAATTAGAGTACCTTAAAAGCATAATGATATAAGCATCAAGCAACTTTTTAAGTTCTTTCTCAATGGTTGGAAGCAATATAGGATTGATTCTTCTTAGCTTTTTCTCAAAGGGTTTTGCTTCTGGTTTCAAAGGAATCTTATGTTCAATCAAAGATGTATCATAAGTTTTTAACTCATTATAAGACCATGCAAAAACATCTTTGTAGTTTTTAAGAAGATTCAAGTATTTTGTTTTTACATTCGAAGGTAAGATTGATGACAATTTGATATTTCTCACATCATCCACAGTCCCAATATTGCATTCTTCGATTTATTCCTTAGGTGAGTGAAACAAGGGATTTTTAGAGATCATTATTATCAAATAGTTTTTCCAATGGGACTAATGCTTTATGAATAAAAGTATTAGATAATTGGATGATATCATGATCAATAATTTTAGGACTGAATGAAGTTCCTGGATTTTGTTGATTTAATTCTGGAATATCGTTTTGATCTCCTTCAATTTGCATATTTGAGAATTCATCAATAACTCGAAGGAAAGATTTCCACTGTTCATCATCTTCAAAAATCTACCAGTGTTTAAGGTTATCAGGAATTGATGGCTGATACTTGACTTGAATTTGGTATTCTAACGATACTGGCTCAGGGATTTTGAAAGAGCTTGTTGAGACAACTAGCGAATCAACATGCATGTTTTCATCTCTGGGAATAACAATTATGTTAAAGCCTTGAAATAAATTTTCAATTGTGTCCCAAGCTTCATTTCTGTAGGACCTAAGCCTTGGGTGTTTAGTTTGACTCATATTTCTAACCTGGTTTACTATAAGTTTAGAATCAGAAAATACACTAAAGTTTTGAACTTTTAAGCTCCTAGCTAGCTCAAGACCAAGAAGAAAAGCCTCATACTCAACCACATTATTGGTGACTTCAAATTCAAGTTTACATGACTGAGTTATGTTTTCCTTATTTGGTGATATTAGACAATTCCTACTTCTGCTCCTTCCTTTGAGCAAGAGCCATCAAAATAAAGTTTCTAGATATCTGATTCTACAACTTTAGGTTGGAAAACAATATTTTCAATGGCAATTTGAGTATTTGATGAATTTTGTGAAGAAAAGTGAAAGCAACCAAAATCCTAATCTACTGCATAGATAAGGTGGTCTTTTGCTTGATTAGACCTACAAACAGTACGAAGGAATCTGATTTCCCTATATAACCTTAAATGCTCACCTTCATAAACCGGGATAGTAGCAAAAGACATGTCCATCTGAAGTGATCCTCCAAGTTTAGAACAACATGATCTAGATAGAAGCATGCCAAACTTGGCAGGAATATTAGTGACAACTATGTCTAAAACTATACTTTTGATAGGTATTTGAGCTAAGGTCACAACTAGGTCTTTGATCAATTCTAGGCATGGTACTTTCTTTGAGTCAAAGGTGTAAAGGTCATGATAAGAAGGGGTGACTTTTAACTGAAGCTAGTCCATAATTACCTTCAGCATAAGGTTATGAGAGGCTCTAGAATCCAGCATGTAGTGATACAAAAGAAAATCATGATCTTTTAATGTTACATAAAATGGTGGAACAATTTCATCGATCATACCAAAACTAGGGCCAAACACTACTGAGTGCTTCTCATTTTGCATACTAATAACATCTCCCTCAAAGTCTACACTAGAAGACTGTATCCATTTAGACACTTTATTTTTGAGACCAATATTTTTGGAAAGTTTAGCTAAAGGTATAGGAATCTTGACCCTTTCCAATTCCTTTTCAATATTAAAAGTTGTCAAAATAGTCTTGTCAGATGGAAGGGTTTCAGTGGATGACTCTGTAGTTTGAGGTGTTGGAGTTTGTGTTTGAATGGTTTTCATTGCAGGTTCAATTATGGTGGTAGATTTTGGAGGTCTGCCAGGACATGATATAGGCCTCAGATAATACCTTTTATTCAATTCTGCAATAAAAAAATTCAGAGAATGCTAAGTATTTTGAAAGTTGAGCATCTCCTCGTTCTTGTTCAAAACACTGAGGTGAAGGAAATATTGCCATTGGTGCTGATGAAGAATCAATATTATTGATATCTTCAGTGATTAAAGGCCCTATATCCTGCGACTGTTGATCATCAATCAACAAAGGTGGTTGAATGTTTTGGTCAGAACCTAGTCTTTGAAGAATTTGCATTTGAGGAGTTCTTCTGGATTGAGTTTGAGCTTGAGGTCTGACAATAGTTTGCTAAACAGTTCTAGGCCGTGTTTCAATTTTGGAAATCCTGTTAGAAAGGTCCCTTAGCAAAGATGTAATTTCATCAATTTTCTAGTCTTCAAGTTTAGATTTGGAGGAGGATGAATCCTCAATCTTAGCTATTAGTTTTCTTCCTTCTTTTTCTGCTTTAGCTTCGAGTTTTCCAAAAGCTGACCTATTGGCTTCTACCCCTATAACACTTGTCTTCTAATGTATTAGAAACCCTTTCCCTTAGCATAACTGCAAAGTTATCATCAAATGCTTTGGAAAATATGACCTTTGCAACTACTACTGGTGGTTTACAATCAACAAACATTTTATGATAGAGTTTGTTAAATCTTTTGATGAATTCAGCCACTGGTTCACTAGGATTTCTTTTTAATTCTTCAAATTCAGTAAGGAAGTAAACAAGATCTTTCTTTACCTCCCATTGGTTTTTAAAGATAGTGATGAGTTCATTCCATGTTTTGATAGAGTCAGCTCTAAGTTGTCTGAACCAGATCCTAACATTTCCTTCTAAATATTGTACAAATAACCTCATATAAACATTTTCCTCTTCTATGTTCATATTTTCAGTAAAATCTAAGAAGGTTGATACATGATCCTCTGCTGAGGGACCTGTTTCTCCATTAAATCTTGGTAGATGTTTTAGATATCCAACAGGAAAATTTCCCAAGTTTGCAGGGAGAACTAGAGCAACATACCTAGCTTGCACAATGGGTCGAAAAGCCATAACAATAGGAGTATGGGGTGTCTGAGTGGATGATGATGAAGAAGAGGAGGTTAATGAAGATGAATATTTAGGAGATGAAGATGAATCCATAAGGGTATTAGTATGTGGAGGAGAGGGAGGAGACCTCTTTAAGGATTTGAAAGGGGTTTTGATAACCAATTTCTGAACTCCTGGTGGGAAGTCTTCCTTATTTTCAAACAAAGGATTCAAATAGACAAAAAATGTCTCTTCAAGATTAGTAGAGGATGATGGAATAGAATAAGGAGTTGGAGTAATGCAATCTTGATGTTTGAATTCAGGGAAATGTAAACCCAATTATTCCTAAGATGAAAGTGATTTGATAGGAATGGATGGAACTTGATATGATTCAAGTGATTGTATTAAAAAGGCTGATGTAAGGTCTACTCCTCTAGAAATAAGATTAGAAACCCTAGCAGGTAGTTCAGTCTAATCATAATGGGTTGGTATAAATGAAAAGGGATCTACAGAAGGAATGTTTTTAGGGTGTAAAGCTGAAGAAGAAGAAGGTGTTCCACGTCTTCTCCTTGAAGAGGCTCCCCTAATAAGTCTTTCTGGGCTTGGTAGAGGGCTAACAATCTCAGAACCAGAACATGATCTCGTGTGCTTAAAAGGAGCCAGCTTTGACTAGTGGAATCACCAGGTGAAAGATTTTGATCTATAACGTTATCCTTTATTGACCTTAAAGGAAAGGGAAAATCGTTGCCCCAAGGAAAATTTAACTTTCAGTTCTTCGCTCCCCGGCAACAACGCCAGTCTGGTGTAGTACCTTTGAGATAACCTAAGGTCAATTGGCAATGCCAAAGCATCTATAATGTTTTGCTGATTTTAATGGTTGGATGACCATTGGACTATTTATAAACAAGAGCTTTAAACTTAGAAAGATCCTTAATAAAATAAAAGATTGTTCTTTACATACACATGGTTATTTTGATTTAAGTTGGATGGATAAGTAGAATATAGAGAAGTATAAGTGATTTAATATTCAGATTGAGTATTTAACCATTTATAAGTAGAAATTAAGAAAACTGTATTTTCTTAATCAACAAAATATAATAAATCTATCACAGAAATCTAGTGCAATTTAAGTTCAAAGAGGAATTTACAATAACGGACAGTCCTGTAAATTAATCTCTTATTTAAATTACAATTTCATAGAGGATTCAAAATGAAACTGAGATTCAATTAAAATTTCAATCAGATGATTGTAAAAGAATTAAATTATACGAAGAATACATAATGAAAAACATGATGAAAACAACTCATTGAGAGACAAGCCATATGAAGTGAATCTAGAATCTTTTATTATATAAAAAATGCTCCATCTTAGTACAAATTTGTTTAATAACTGGTTCAAGGGTGCAACCCTAAATACTTTGATAGACTTAAGTATTTAAACAAAATTACAAAATATTACAATAAGTTCCTGAGTGACATGACATTTTGTTATTACTTAAAACTAATAGAAACAAAATTACAAAATACTACAATAAGTGCCTGAGTGGCCACTATTCAGGTGTTGTGCTAGTGAAGCTGACGTGTCCTTCAATCATGAAATTCACACAACTTTTCCCACCTTTCTTCATTTGGACAACTATCTTCGTTACCTTGCGGTAGATTTCATCTACCTCAGTATACCAAGCAAAAGTGGGTTTAGTATGAAAATGTGCTTTATCTCATGTTGAATAAAACTGATGTTGTTGATGGCTTCGTAAAACGCTCTACCTGTCATAGAACCTTTAATGTTGGAGGACTTAGCTGTGTCCCTGGAAATTCCCTGAAGCTTCTTCATGTAGTCTTCCCTGGTCATTAATTTATCAATGATTACAAATAGTGAAGGCAAACCCTTTTGGTTCAATGCATCAATCCTTATGAAAAACTTGTTGACTGCTACCTCTAGAGTGTGACACTTCTCTGCCAGCTATACAACTAAGTTCTTCTTGGTCAGAACTTTTTTCACCTCCAGGATGGTTTCTGTTCTGTCATCCACTCCTAAATCATATAGCTATTATCTATTTTTGGAGTTGAGGAACTTTATAATGTTGTTGGCTGTAGCAGGCATCTCTCCCAATTGAGCATTTATATTGGCAATGGTTTGCTTTGCCTTTTCCATCAATTCCTTTTGCTAAAATATAATTTGGATACATGGCCATATTTCATTTATCTCTTCAATGATGTTGTTCCATATGATTTCCTTGACATGACCTAGAGTGTGGCCAATAGAAGACTCAACTGCTGACTTCTTCCATACTTCTATCTGATTTTGAGCTCTCTGAAGCTCTGCTGCATGAAAAATCTCAGATTTTTGGCGATGATCCTTTAGAAGTTTCACTTGATCTTGCAGCTTCTTGATTTCTTCAGTTCGGAGAGACATGTTTTGCATTGCATTGGCCAACTAGTTTGCAACATCTCTTGTATTTGTTGTAGCAGATATCATTGTAGGAATGACTGTGATAGGGAGTGCTTCCAAAGGGGCAGTCTTTTTAGAAGCTTTCTCCTTTTCTTTAATCAGCCTCTCCATCTCTGACTCCATTTGCTTGAGCTGTGCAATCTGCTCAATAATGAGCTTCACCATATCTGCCTTTTGAGTCTCTGTCTTTGTAATATCCTTAGCCAGAGGATCTTCTGTAGCTAGCAGTTTTAACTGCTTCCTCAATGTTTCTATGTCCAAATTCTTCTTCTTCACAAGTTCCTCTGCAACATTGATGTTTGATGGATCATAACCCAGTTTGATTACCAAGTCCTCTCGGGTTTTAGTCATGGTGTCTTTGGCAAGCACAAAGACCTTCTCCATCTTCAGCTGCGATTGGACATTTGCTAAGGTAACCTACAGTTTTGATAAAGTCATGGCAGTGTTAGCAACAGTTGAAAATATCATTTCCCGATCTGCTTATGCATCTCCATTTGGTCAATGGGATGTATATCCTTTACATCAAAGTCAAAGGTTGTCTTCTTGTAGTCTGATGTTGCCTTGGGATGGGGAACTTATACTTGGAGGAATGCCATTTGCATCTTTCCTTTTTCTGAATCAAAGGTTGACATCAGCCTACTTTGAGCACCAAAAGTCTGCTTCTAGAACTGGTTGTAGGTGTGAATCTTAAGGCTTCATTTCCGACTTTAATCTCCTTGAAGATGTCCATAATACTCTTCTTTGTTTCCCCTGAAGTAGATGTACCTGCCTGCATAATTTGTTGCTGCTCTTGTGAAGTTGTGGAGGTAGTAGGAGACTATGTGCACTGATCACTCACTAATGAGGAAACAAGTGGCTCATTAGTGGTGATAATGGTTTGCTGTTCTGAATCTTTGCTAAGGTTTAATATGGAAATAAGCTTGGCCTTTTTTCTGTACTTTATTTTGAATCCCTCATTGAAAATATCAGTCCATAAAGGAGACTCTTCCTCTTTGGTTCTCTTGGCTGTCTTCTCTTGCATGGTAGGAGTCTGCATTGTGGATGATGATACCTGTTGTTCTTTCGCTTCTTGTAGGGTATTTTCAACCCATTCTAACTGATTCTTGTATTTCTCTATTTCTGGCCTGGATGTGTGAAAGTAAGGAGTAGACTTGGTTTCTACCCTTAATTTAGAAATGATTGCTAATGGATCATATGACTAGGTGAAGCTTAGGCTGAACTGCATTTCCTTCAAGAGTTTATCTGCTTCCTCCCCTGCTGCCCTACTGTTACAAATGAAAGGGCCAACTTGTGTTTTGATTTTAAATTGGGACTTTTTCTTGGCAGCAACAAAGTGGATTTCATCCATGTTGATCATTTGCCTTATGTACACCAGAGCAAAAATCCTCATTGGGAGGAACATGGGTAGCTTGTAAGGTGGGAGCTCACATCCAAATATTCTTATATCTGTATAGTTCTCATAGAGGTACCAGTCCCCTGTATGAACTTGACTTGACAGCGGCAACACCCTTCTGATTTCCTCACTGATCCTTGGTTCTATTTTACTGCTTAGGAGACCTATTGTTGGGTGAACAAACATCTCTGTAAACTGATTATAGGTGTATTCTTTTTGCTCCTTCATGACTAGAGTAGTCCAAAAGATGACACACTACTGGTTTCCCTTCTCATCCAGCTTTTGCAAAGATAGGTTGATGTTGTCCCCCTGAAAGTATAGGAACATGTAGACTAATATAGAGGCATACTTGAATACCTCTTCAGTTTGAAATTTGATAAGTCACTGATGAATGGATTATGCAAGAAATTGGATGAAGTTAAATACAATGGAGGGCATAGACTCAACAGAGAAGATGGACAAAAATCCTATAATGGCCTTATCTACCCACTGATCAGAGTAGTAGCCAAGGAGGTAGGAAACAACTGTAATAATCTGCTTGGCTCTCTCAGGGAAAATGGAGGAGGGATAAGGAAGATTTTTCTTTGGTAATGAAGCATCTTGTGTCAAAAACAACTCAAGAGTTTGGGCTCTCTTGGCAAAGTCTAATTTCTGGTATAGTTCAACCAGTGCTTCATAGGAAAATAGGGTAGCATTCTTTGCCGAGGGGGCTTGCAACATCTGATCAATGGCCTGAGGAGTTATGGTAAACAAAATTTCTCCACTGGGGGTGACTATGGCTCTTTGGCTTGGCAAGTATGATGCATGACATTTTTTAATAAAATCTGGAGTGTTGGGGGTACGAGGGAAAATTTAATGAGGTAAGTTGGATTCCCACCATTGGATATCATCTAACTTATCTATATACTTGTCTTGGAGCCAACAATACATCTCGAAGAGGTCAAGTTCACAGAGTGTTTCATGGATTTTGTAGTCTCTGTTAGCCATAGGGACATGATGAAGATCTATGGGAGGAAAGATCAGAGGATTGACAATTTCCTCTGGTCCTTTATCCTTTGGAGGCATATTGGCTATGGCTAAGAACAAGAGTGAAAATTGGATTGGACGCTGAATTCACACAGGAGTCAGGCTGTGGAGGCGAGAATATCAGCAATAGGCTGAAAATAATCGAATAGAGAGAGAGCTGGTGGTTGAAGATGTCAGGATTGAGTCCAACAACCTTTAACAAATTAATTAACAATGATAATGCAAGAATTTAGTAACGTGTTCTCAAATGGGAAGGAGGTTTATATAACAAATTTGGTTTTCCGTTGAAGGTGGCACGGGTCCGTTGAATTAAGGACTAAGCCAATTGAATGCTTAATGGGTTAATTTTGGAGGGAATGAATGTGATTTGATGGAGTTAACGGACGGATGAGGTGGCGGAAGGTGAATGGTGAGAGTGCAACAGGTAGGAGAGCAATATTGGGAGCGAGGGAATCAACTTTTCAGAGGGGGGAGAGTGGTTAGCGGTTTCACTCGAAGGGGGTCCGAAAAGCTGAGGAGATAACACATAGGGGCGGGTGCGGTTTGTTATACCGCCCATTTTGGACCCCTCACCCTCCTCCCCCCCGTGACGGTAAAGCTCGGATGGTGAGGTGGGGCTGAAATATGATATGGGATGTCGGAGGTAGGAAGATGGGTGGAGATGGAGTGTGATATGGTGGGGGATTAATCGTGACGTGACGTGATATTTGGTGGGGTCAGCAGAGATTAATATACCGCATAATATGGATTATTTATAATGTATGAGGGTTGTAATGACTTAGGGATAAGTGGGCAAAGGGAATTAGGAGCGGAGGGATAATGATTTGGGATAGTTTTAATATCAAATAACTGATATATAAACCTTAGAGTAAAGCCTTTGCTCTTTTGCCTTTTGTTCTACACATGAAAACACATTTGATGTTTGTTTGTGGCGCATTTAGACTAACAACCTGTGCATTTATAAAAACATAAAACGAAGCCTTTCTTTTCTTTTTGTTTCCCTAGCATTTTATTTTCCTTTTTCCTTCTTTATTTAGGGCAGCTACCACCTAAATTTTTATTGATATGAATGCCTATTAAACATAAAATTTTCCTAACATTTTTTAATTTTTCTTTCTTTTGTATCCATATCTTAACTTAACATTTTAAAATTATTTTTTGACTAATATACTAACTTATGAAAACCAAATAATATTACAACAAAACAAACATTAGTCAAAGCTTTATAAAGACAAAGTAATAAAATAATATTATTTTCTTTCGCCCCAACAGAAATTGGCCATGAAATATTCTTTTAATGTTCCAACTATAATTAAATATAATTAAAGCTATTCAATGATTGTAATTTCTTACGGTCATAATTTCACATGTTTCACGATCAATGTTCAAATTTAAATACCTCATAGTTCGTCAAGAGGCATCTCCCAGTCCAGAGAATTGCTAAGGGAAAATTACGTGGCAAAAACAATTTAAATTTTGATTGCTATAGTTAAAAAAAAATATATATTATAAAATGTCATGTGAAGAGCTGTTGGCTCATCGAACATTTTTGAAAATTCTTCATGGCTGGATATTTTATCCTTGGACGTTGTACGCAGGCGACAGGAGGTTGTTGCAACAATGAATATAGCACAATGAAGGCTGTTGCAAGTTGCAACTTGCCGTGACACTGATATTTTTCCCTGGCTAGAATTTTCCAAATTCCTACCAGTTTTTTCATCCCGTCTAGATTCTAACCAGAGATTCTAGAACTGAGAGACTGATGAATGAGGTTGTGATGAATCGTAAATAGTAATTTGTGAGACCTAGTGAATAACGTGAATATAATATCCCACAACGGGTACAACAGATTTCTTCAACTCTCTCTTGCTAAAATAGGTGCTGGAGTAGGCTCCCAAGAGTCGAAAGAGGGCTCTATCTACAAGTCAAATATGATCATTACATTCATTTTAACAAGTTCTGATTCCAAATTTCTTTGGGTGGAGCCATCTTTTCATGTGGGCATTGGGACTGGGCAGTGGTATTCCCCTATAGCACAAATTTGGTAAGGAATCCAGATTCCAATGATCATAGATTCACAGGTATTTCTTAGCAATCGAAGACTGCCCATAAGACACTGCTGCTTAAAAATACTCTGATTTTATATAAATTGTTAACTGTTCCTGGCACTTGTAGAGGCTGAATCCGATTAGATTTGGTCTTTACAAGCAATAAATAAGCCTGTTAATATTTCGGTTTCTCATGGAATGAAATCACCACGAGTAATGTTGTCCAAATCACACCCCTTAATTAATTTAGTTCGCAATTTTTCTTTATGTCTGTGCTCCCTTCGACTCAACCATTGAATTCTGCGCTAAAATGCAAAAGCCTTTCTAAATGAAAAATAGCACCCAAGTCATGCTGATTGAAGCCTCGATCTTGCTCCATATCCAGGGAAACATAGTTGGAGAGTTGGTTCCAATGACCGGTCTAGGGTAGGAAACCCATAAAACAACAAAATTGTATGAAATTGTGAGAGAAATGAAAGAGGAAGAAAATTTACCAGTTCATTTAAAGAACCATGCACTCTTTTCTCAGCCATGATTTTTGATCGTTCACATTGGAATGCATTATATTTATAATTTCGGATTCATTTACAATTAAAATAATTTAAGTAGCATCTTTTGAAAAGAGTTATCTATAGTTATAGAAAAAGGCAAAAAGGTAAGAATTGAACCTATAAAAAACAAATAAGCACATGCATGATTTTTTATGGCTCACATTGGAATGCATTATATTTATAATTTCAGATTCATTTACAATTAGGATAATTTAAGAGGTATTTTTTGAAAATGGTGCTTCTGCCCTGTTTCGTGCCACTTCTATGGATGTCCTGGATGGTCTTTTCTTCTGGCAGCTGCGGATGATTGTGGCAGTATTTCTTTCTCTGTTTTTTGTCCTTTTCAGGTGGAGAGTTTGAGGGGGCGGGGTTGGAGTGCCTTATGTGGCTGCTCCCATACCTCGTTTCGTGCCTCTCCTTCCTCTATGGACAGACAGATCTTGCTGCTCTTGCATGTGCTGCTTATTTGCATGGTTTCATGGTCCCTCTTCTGCACCAATATTTGGTTTGCCTGTGGGCAATATTTGGCCTTTAGGGCCTATATTTGAGATCTGTATTTGCACATTTTGCATATGGTTTTTGCATATGCTATCTGCATTTGCTCTATGTATTCCTCTTATTTGAATATTTCGGCATATGCTTCGTGCATTTGCGATATGTAACTTTCATATATGAATATATTAGGCTTTTTTT
>APFE031705415.1:0-15044 GCA_000404065.3 Pinus taeda | reverse complement strand
AAAAAAAAAAAAGGGCAAAAAAGCAAGAATTGATTATATACAAAACAAATAAGCACATACATGTACAGGAAAAAACAAAGAGTCTAATTTATAGATTAAACATGCTAAATTTAAAATATTTACAATTATATCAAATAAGACTCTAATCATAGAGTCTAATTTATGGATTAAACATGTTAAATTTAAAATATTTATAACCGTATCAAAATAAGACTCCAATAATTGTTAATCATTGGAATGATATTTAGCATATAATGCTTTTTGAGAATAAGCAAGCTCATATTTAGAAAATTGGGGTCATATTTAGCATGGAATGCTATTTAGGGATAAGCAAGTTCACATTTAGCTTTAATTATAGTATTACCTGAAACATCAAGTTTAACGATAGTCTTCAAGCAATAACTCTAGTCAAATTCAGATAAGGCAAGCAAACTTAGTCAAAGTTGATTGATTATCGATCGACCCTTTAAATTCTTGGAAATTGACAGTAAGAAATTAATTGCGCAAATTGTTTCTACGTTGAGTTGAAGCTTGGCAACAATGGTCTCAATGGGTGTTTAGTCGTCATTGTATTTACTACTTCTGAAATAAAAACTCTTTGGATATTAATAAATATATTCCTTTTCTGTGGAAGTGGACGTTGGAGGTAAGGCATTTTTATCTCGTAATCAGTAACGAGTTAAATCTTTTTCTTCCCATTTATTGCATTTTCCTGCCTTGGAAGAGTTTAGAATTGCAACATTTCCTTTTTTCAAGGCAATATTTTAAATTATTCTTCACTTGTGAAGATCCGGTGGTTTGTGAGTTGTGAGTATTGGATACTAAAATGAAGAAACAAAGTACCTTGAGCTGGATGTTCCTGATCAAAATCCTCTGCATTTCCTTTTTTAACACAATATTTTTAATTGCTCTTCACCTGTGAAGATATGGTGGTTTCTGATTTGTGAGTATTGGGTATTAAAATGAAGAAACATAGGAGCTTGACATTTGTATCATTTGTAGGGCGACAACAAAGCCATTTGGATCCCTATTTGCAGAGAATTCGAGAGAGGGCTTGTCAATATCTCTATTGTAGAAAAAGATGGTTCAATGGTAACTAGAATGGTCAATGGTAATTAGATGATTTGTCAAAGGATATGTAATTAACAATTTTTTGAATATTTGAGAGTGAATTTTGAATTATCCAAGCAAACTTTCTATTAACACAAAGATTGTTGGATTTTTATTTGTGAAAATGAAATGTAAAGATAATATATTGTTGTTAATTGAAATGCATTTTTTAAAGCTTTTCATTATGGAAGGGTGGCATGAATATATACCATTCTAATTGAAATTAAGACCCGCCCTTCAAATTCTATCACTGCTAAGAAAAACCATTTCCATTTGTACAATAGCTTGTCTATGAGAGCAAAACCTCCAAGAAAAATGAGCATTCAATTCTACAAAATCACATTTTGCATGCTAATGATAACACGTTTCCTCATTCAACCACTAATCCCAAGGTTTATAATGAGCTCCATAAAGGGTTAATTATATGGGCTCGTTTTGCCTCCTAACATAGTTAAATCAACCATTCTCTTAGCTTATTGCATGTTTTTTGACTATATTTATACTTATGGAGTGAGTTGGGTTAGTTATGATGACATGAGGTCTAATATGTATTTAATGCAGATTTTTGTTGAATTTTGAAGACAAAGTCAAAGATTCAATGGACAATTGGCAGCAATAATTCAAAGTGGACAAAGGAGAGGATTTATAGGAGGGAATCCCCTCATTTATTACTCCCCACTTCAAATTATCCTTCATGCAACTCGGACCACAAACAACCAAATAAATGCTCTAGGAGACAACCGAGCAAGTGGAGGATAACTTATGTTTATCTCGAGTTTTGGGAGCCAAGCCTCCTTGATTTTAAGGACGCTGTTGGGAGCTTTAGTTGTATAAGTAGAGAGGCCTAGGGCCTCACTAGGGTCGAATTTTTTGTTGAATTTTTGCTGCAGTATTGCTTATGTAACTCTGCTAAAAAATTCTAGCTTACTTTTGTGGACAATTTCATGTAATCCTATTACTGTTTTGATAATAAAGACGAGATCCTTTTTGAGCTAGCACTGAGTTACCTCACAGGGCTGAAGCTCTTGGTTAGGGCCCAATCCAAGCAACCAAACTCCTCTTGTTTGTATTTATATGTTTTGTTTTAGTTTATGGATTAGTTGCTGTTAGATAAATCTCTTTCTTGGTTAAGAATAGGTTGCTTGTGGTGATTTAGAAGGTTGTTTCCATTTTTGTCTTCTGTAGTAGGTTAAACAGTGATAGAAAGAAAATTCAAAAGGCTAGCAACAATGCCTTGGCCTCTTTTCCTCCCTTTGGGACCATGAACTGAGGCAAAGACCCTCTTGCTGCGTCCAAAACACAGATTTTCCTTCTTCATAGGATTTCTAGTGTTGCAGTTTGTTGGAAGGTTCATGCTTTACTTTAGAATCTCTTCCACCATGCTCATTTCTGTCTTTGCAATAAGTCTTCTTCCATGCTTTCTCTCCGTGTAGCATTTTTCAGCATTTCTTTCCATAGCTCATAATTTAGATTAGCTTGATGCAAAATTTATATTTTTTTATGTGCTTAATTTCCTTGCTAGCTTGATCTCATTGTTTGACTGTCCGTTCTTTTGCAGTAGATATCTTCTCACAATAGGTCAGCCTATCAGCCATCAAATTCTCTCCCTGATCTATGCTCTGCAAGTTGCTCAAAGTTCACCTCAAATATGCCTTAGTTTTCTGTGTTTTTTCCATTGGATTTCTTCCTCTCTCCCGACCATCTTCCATTCTCCTAGTGATTTTTGGTGAACCCTAGGTGCCCTAACACATCACCCCAACCTTCATCTACCCTTTCCATCCACTCTCACACCTTCAAAACCTTCAAAACTGCTCTCAGCATCCTCCGGTAGACCTCCTGTAGATCCCCTGTGTCCTCTTGTAGATTTCTCTGTAGGCTATCTTTTGAAAGCCGAGTGTGGGAAAAGCCCTCAGAAGGCCACTCGAGACCTCCTAGGACCCATCCACACCATCCTACACCTCCTCAAACCCCAAAGTCGCCCTTCAACACCACCTATTCGCTTCCACCTTCACACACAATGAAATACATGCATGTCAAATTCACATAAAAATACATAAAAATCCAAAAATATGTTTTTTGCTTATTTACTTTTAGAAATAGCTTTAGTAGATGTTGTTTACTTCCTTGAGTAGGTAATGACATTCATTTCATGGTTTTCATAGTGCTTTTTGCAAAAATAGGATTATTTGGTTAAGTAGGGTTTGCTACGTTTACTTTACATTTCAGTCCTTTTCCTTTCTGCAATTAGAGTAGCCTCTGTAGAGTTAGCTTTCCTTTCTTTCATCACATATAGAGCTTCTTCTGGAATCCATAAAAGTTGGCTTGAGCTCCTAGCCTACAATAAGAACTATACTTGTGCATACATCACCATCGCTTCCAAGTTTGTTATGAACCACCGGGTTGATAAGAGTAAAGTAGGCAACCCAGGAGTTGCCGCATTATTGCTGCAATACTGGTTCTCACCACTTTTTTTGGTGTCGTTGCCGGGGAAGCGTTAGAGTATTTTGGGATTACTGCTTTCTTCTATTTTCTATCGCAACATTCTGCTAAGTAGTTTATTTCAGCAAAAGAAGAATAGTTGTTTCTTTCAATTTCTGCATTTTCTTGCTTTCCTTTTCAATACTGCAAATTTCGTTTCAGCAAAAGTAGAATAGTTGTTTCTTTCAGTTTTTGCATTTCCTTGCTTTCTTTTTCAATTCTGCAAATTTCATTTCAGCAAAAGTGGAGCAATTGTTTATTTCAGTCTCTGCATTTTCTTGCTTTCCTTTTCAATTCTGCAAATTTCATTTAAGCAAAGTTCATTTTAGTTAGTTGAAATTTGTATTGTTCAATCCATTTCAGTTTTGCAGGTATAATTAGTGAAAAAACAAAAACAACCAAAAAGATTTCCTTTCATGCCTCGTAGGAATAGAGATAATTTAGGAAAATTCTTGCCCAACACCCCCACTACATCACACAACCAACCTTCTCTCTTCTTCGGTGGTAGTGATCAAGAAGAGCCTTTAGGTGAACAACCAAAGATATTTGAAGAACCTATAGGGGAAGAAGAAGAAGAAAACATCCCTCCTGAGCCAATGGCTGAAAACATGAATGCTAGGGGAATGGAGAGAGAATAGAGGGTACCTTTCCCATTAGGGAGACCAATGGGGACACCAAAATGAACAATATAAGTCCTTCAGCCCTACCTCACTTCCATGGTTTGACTACATAAGGTCCTGACACCTTCTTGTTTGAGTTTGCTGTCATCTGCCAAACCTATGACTATGCAGAAGATGAGCAAAAGTTAAAACTATTCCCTTCTACTCTCAAGGATGCAACATTGTTCTGGTTCATCGGGTTACTTGGCAATTGCATCACAACTTGGGGTCAAATGCAGCAGGCCTTTAATAACAAATATCGAGACTACTATAAGTCAAAAGATACCAAAGAAGAAATCTTCCGAATGACCATGGGAAGTGATGAATCTTTGGAAGATTATGAAGAGAGGTTCTAGCTCATTTACAAAAGGGCCAGGTGCACACTTGACCCTGAATCTTTGAAGTTGGTCCTGCTCAGGGGAATCCCGAAAGACCTTCTAGACACCCTCCATCTACTGGACGGGGGAGACATCTACCAACTATCTTATGAGGACATAAAGACTGTTTTTAGAAACCGTTCTAGAGTAGCGAGAAAGAATGGTAGGGGGAGTCAACCCATAACCAATACATCCTCTTCCAATTCATCCATCAAAGGTGAACTCGGAAACATGCTGGAAGACTTCAAGAGTGAGATGCTGCAGACTCTTGCCATGCAAATGGATATCTTGCATATCAAAAGGAAACAAGAGGAAGCAGAGAGGGCTTTGGTCGTCTTTTGTCCTAGATGCACCAGAAGGCATCCTGGGAATGAATGTCCATTGAAATCTATAGAGGTTTGTTCAGTCTGTGAAGAAGATCATTCTACAGATAAGTGCCCTTCCTTGCTCGGATTTAAAGCTGTATACCAAGGGGCCAAAGGAGCCACTGAACCACTCTGTTTCATGAAGCGAAGGAGACCGCATGGACCTAGACCATACCAGCAGGGGATGCAAGGGACATCTCAGGCATACTACAACCCCAACCAAGTCACTTCCATACCTTCTTGGGGCCCTCCTGCTCATCCTTCCTGGTCCATGCCTCCTCCATGGTTCTTTCCATTTCAATATCATGCTCAACTAGCCGCTCATTCATTTCAATCATATGCTCAGCGGCAACCTTAGTGGAATACATCTCATCAAGGGTGGAGGTCCTAGTACAACTCTCCTCCCGCTCTTTTTCCTCCACCACCTTCTCAACCACAACCATTGCCTCCTGCTCCACCAAGGCAACCCCAAATGCTTGCCCAGCCGAACCCGAACTCAAACAAAAAACAAGCTCAACAAGTATATAGTGGGGAACCATCATGCCCAACTTATGCTGTGGAAATTCGGGAGATTAACCTGTGATCTAAGAAGGTTCTCTCAGATAGCCAGCCTCCACCTAGGGAGGCTGAGGGACATAAAGAGGAAAGTGAAACTAAAGCAATTCCAACCTTTTCCTGAGAGATTATCCGGGACAACACAATCTACCCCAGTAGAAACTGAACTTCTGGGAGAATTGAAACAGTTATGTGTGAAGATACCACTTCTCCAAGCCATAAAAGATGTGTCTATATACAATAGGTTGATAAAAAAGAAGTGCTTTAGGCATCCAAGAAGGCGCAAGAGAGATGCCCCAACCATCAATGTCATAGGACAATTGTCCGACCTGATGTTGGGACAGGTAATTTGTTTGAAATATCTGGACCCTGGAAGCCCAGTAGTTGATGTCCACATCAATGGCACCATGATCCCACATACCTTGTTGATCTGGGAGCTGCCATTAATGTGATGACAAAGGACACAATGCTCAAACTTAACCTCCAAGGCTCCTTGAAGAAGACCACGACAATACTGCAACTAGCAGACTGCTCCACCATGACCCCTGAAGGGATTGTGGAAGATGTGATGGTCTCCGTTGATTCTTAGGAATACCCTACTGATTTCTCAGTTCTCCAGCTGAAGGCAAAGCTCACTGGGTATCCTCTCATCCTGGAAAGACCCTAGTTGGCCACTGTCGATGCCTACATCAGCTGTCAAGCTAGGAACATGACCATCAAGAAAGGGCATATGTCCAAACAGTTAATCCTCTATCCTCTTGCTCAACCCTTGCTAGAACATGATCTACCTCTCTGGTTGGAGGAGGATGATGATGATGAAATCTATTCTGCACCACTTTGTGCACTAGAAACCACCATGGGGGGGAAACTGTAAGATGAAGACGATATCATTGAAAATTTAATTCAGAATCCACCTCCCCGTGTCTTACCATTAAAGGAAATAGTGAGAGAAACCCAAAATAACCCCTCAACTGATCTCTGTGTGGTCGACCCAACCTCTCTCCATGTTAAGAATATAGAGTTCGGTCTAGAAAGAACCTTGAAAATCAATCCATCCCTATCCACTTCCCAGGAGAAGGAGCTGTGTAGCTTATTGAGAAAACATTTAGATGCCTTCGCTTGGATTTATAAGGAGATGAAGGGAGTGCACCCTTCAGTATGTATTCATCATATATAAATTAAGGAAGATTGCAAACCAGTCAGGCAGCCTTAAAGGAGGATGAATCCAACACTTAAAGACATTGTTAAGGAAGAGTTGCAAAAATTACTTGATGCAGGATTCATCTACCCCATCTCTGGCAGTGAATGAGTCTCTCCTTTGGTGCTAGTGCCAAATAAAAATGGCAAGTAGAGAATCTGTGTTGACTATCGGGAATTGAATAAAGCCACTAAAAAAGACCATTTTCCTTTACCTTTCATAGATCAAGTGTTAGATGGTCTGGTGGGGAAAAAGTTTTTCTCCTTCCTAGATGGGTTTAGCGGGTACAATTAGATTCAAATCAGCCCGGAAGACCAAGATAAGACCACTTTCACTTGTCTTTGGGGTACCTTTGCATACTGGGTCCTTCCTTTTACTTTGTGAAACGCTCCAACCACTTTTTAGAGAGTGGTATTGAGTATATTTTCTGAACTGGTTCATGATGTAGTAGAAATATATATATGGATGATTTTACTCCTTATGGTTCTGACTTTCAGGAAGCTTTATCTAACCTAGGAAAATTTTTGGACAAGTGTATTGAGATGAACATGTCCCTTAGTTCGAAAAAATGTGAATATTTTATGACTGAAGGGACCGTGCTAGGTCATTCAATATCTCAATAAGGATTGCAGGTGGATCCCAACAAAGTTGCCATCATCCAAAGGGTCCCACCTCCTCAAAAGGTGAGAGATGTCAGAAGTTTCCTAGGCTTAGCTGGTTATTACCGAAGATTCATTAAAGATTTTAGCAAGCTAGCCTCTCCGTTGTTTGGTCTTTTAGGTAAAGATGTCGAATTTATTTGGTCGAAAAATCAAGAAGCCTTAGATACCTTGAACAGTAAACTTGTGTCTGCCCCAATTTTGAGAGGCCCAAATTGGGCCCTACCTTTCCACATTCACATAGATGCCTCGAACAAAGCAATAGGAGCAGCCTTAGGACAAATCGATGAAAAATTGCTTTATGCCATATACTTTATAAGCAAAAACTTGTCAAAGGTAGAGTTGAACTATACAATAACCGAGAAGGAAATCCTAGCTGTAATGCATTCCTTAAACAAATTCAACCATTATATCACAGGCTATCAAATCTTTGTTCACATTGATCATGCTGCAATTAGATATTTAATAACAAACTAGATGTAAATGCTCACATTATTAGATGGTTTCTTTTACTGCAGCAATTTGATTTGACCATTGTTGATAAGCCTAGTAAAGAAAATGTTGTTGTTGACTTTTTGTATAGAGTAAATTTGCCTGTAGGTGAAGAAGGAATGGTGGATGATCAAATGCCAGATTAACACCTGTTTGCTATCTCGGTACTCTCTCCATAATTTGCTGATATAGCAAACTACTTGGTTTCAGCATAGTTCCCACCACACCTGTCCTCAAAGGAGAAGAGCAAGATAGTGAGGAAAAGCACCCCTTTCACCTGGATTGGGGGTAATCTCTTCAAACTTGGCTCAGATCAGATCTTGAGAAGATGTGTCAGGGAAGAGGAAGTTTTTGGCATTCTCCTGGCCTGTCATCACGGGCCTTATGGAGGTCATTTTGCAGTGAAGAGAACTGCCTTCAAAATCTTGCTACTATTGGCCCACTCTTCATCAAGATGTGAGGAGATACACCAGCCAATGTGATCGGTGTCAAAGGATGGGGAAACCTATTCCAAAGGATGAGATGCCCATGCAATCTCAAGTGACCTTTGAGCCATTTGAGAAGTGGGGCATGGACTTTGTGGGTTCTATCAACCCTACTTCAAAACAAAAGCAATACATCATTGTGTGCACCGATTACCCGACAAAGTGGGCGAAAACAAAATCAATCAAAGCAGCAATAGAGGAAAAAAGTAGCTGAGTTTTTGAGAGAAAACATATTTTACAGGTTCGGGTATCCAAAAGAATTGGTCATAGATCAAGGCGGTCAGTTCACTTCCAATTTGATTGAAGACTGCTCACGCATCATAAAATCAAGCACACGACTTCCACCCCTTACCATCCACAAGCCAATGGGCAGGTGGAAGTCACTAACAGAGCTTTGGAATGAATTCTAACCAAGGTAGTGAGCAGCAACAGAAAAGATTGGGCAGACAGATTAGTTGAGGCCACCTGGGCCTACAACACAACATGGAAGACCATCATAGGGTTCACACCCTATGAACTGGTCTATGGGAAGAAGGCTTTGCTGTCAATAGAATTTGAATTCAATACAGTAAGGATGGTAGCTCAGCTGGACCTAGACCTCAACCATGCACAGAAGGAAAGATTACTCCAGCTCAATGGATTGGATGAACAAAGATTGCAGACCCTTCTCCACACAAAGGTAGTTCAACTTCAGAGGAAAATATGGCATGACAAAAATATCAAGAAGAAGAAATTCCAAGAGGGAGATTGGGCACTGCTCTATGATTCAAGGTATAAAGACTTCAAAGGAAAGCTGAGGACAACATGGCTAGGACCCTGCACCGTGAAAAAATGCAATGACAATGGTTCAGTTCTGATCAGAACCATCGATGAGGAAGCCATCCCCATGCTTGTCAATGGACATAGGTTGAAAATTTACAAGAAGCCCTTCCAAGTGAGAGTTCATTGAATATCTGAATAAGACAATGATGGTAGTGGAGCATGTCTTAGCCTCCACTTCACCCATTCACTGAAGAAAGATAAAAGAGATAAAAAATAAGGACTCAAGTGAAAACCTCCATGAGGCGCTTGAGTCCCATCATTGGGTTGAAAACCTCTTCTGAGGCGGCCCAGTGATGCCAAAAACAAAAAAGAAGAGAAAAGAAAAAGAGAATAAGATCTCTGGGTGAAAACCTCCCTTGGAGGCATCCAGGGCAGGCAATTAGGGTGAAAACCTCCTTGAAGTGCCCTAGTTGTTTTCAAAAAAAAAAAGAGAAAAAGAAGAAAAAGAAAATTGAATTTTAATGTGCATTGTACGTTTGTAGGAGGACCACAGGGAGCAAGAGAAGATGCCACAGAGCCCTGATACTCACACCAGTGCCTATTTCATCTCCTCCACACTCTTCTCCCTCATTTCTGACCTTTCTTCCATCCCATTGTGCTATTTTTTTCAGAAACTGTGTGTTCTACAAGAGGCCCTGCGTTTTCTATAGGAGGCTCCTGGAGGAATTACAAAGAGCCTAAAATGGTTCCAAAAGGTAGTTCGAGGGGCTGGGAAGCTTTATGAATAACATGTAAACCCTCCTACAACTATCAACCCTCCTTGCCTTTCATTCCACACCTGCATCACATCATCATCATCATTTTTTTCCTTCCTATCACAAAAAAAACATTGAAAACCAGTTTTTAGTAAAAAGGAATAAAACAAAAATAAGAAAGGAAGCAGCACCTCAAATCTCACCTGTAGCTTACCTAGTACCTCTCCATCTCCATCAACATCTCTCGCATCGTCCTCATATCTCCCATCACAGAAATAAGCTAAAATTTCAAAGGGAGAAGCAGCTACAGGAGCTCCTGTAGGAATTCCTGTAGCAACTGATCCCATTAAAATCAAGCCACAATAACAAAAGAAGTACAACCATGAGGATTGAAGGAGACATTTGAAGCTTAGATCCAGCCAGAGGATACTTTCACAAGACAAACAACCACACATCAAGAAGTAGAGAGCATGCATCAAGGGAATACAAGCATGCAACAGTAAAAGGATCCAAAATACCTTACAACACATACATTCGATTCACGGGTAAGTGACTAACTCGCTCCTCTGTTTGCATTTGTGTAATTGAAAGATATGCATGAGCAAATGAGATGGTTGAGGTTGGATGAGAAAAGGTGGCTAGTTAACTTGGCCACCTTGATCTAGTTGACTGCACTCATCTGAAGATGTCACCCACATGTGCACATAGTCAACTCAGAGAAAGATCCCAATGACAGGTAGTGGAGGGTATGCAAACTCTGATGCAATGATGAAAGGTGATTGTCGGAAGAAACCATGATGATAAGGAAGGTGGAGACCAACGGTCCAAATATGGCCAATGTACATTTCTGCCAGCTCACCCCCATCACCAGAAATATCTAAAAGAAGTAATAAGTACTCTCCTTGAAACACTCTCACCACCTTTTCTTTCATTCTATCCTCGTCCACTTAGATGCAGCAAACTCCTTGTCACCCCATAGCCTCAAAACCATCGTTCTCCATCACTCTCATCCATCCTTCTGCTATCGGCGTTCTACAGGAGCACTTTCAGGTTCTACATGAACACCTACAGGCAGTTTTACAGGAGGGGCAGTCAGCTATTTTTAAGGAGAAAACACAAGTTTTTTGCTCAATTTCTGGCTTGAGGAGGTAGGTTCCATGCATACCCACCTTGGTTATCAATATGTGCAAGGAATGATATCATTTTAAGTAGGAGTTGAGTCCATAGACAAAGAGGAATTACATAAAAAAATTTTGCCTGTTTAAAACACACACACACACACACATATTTTTCCTCTATTTTCCCATTTTCTTCAAAATTCTTGTCTCCATCTCTACATTTGGTGTTCAAAATGGGTATAAGCACAATGACAGGAGGATTCATGAGAAAGGAGCCCACTAATTCAACCAGGCTCCATGAACATCCCCAAGTAGTAGCCATATTCACCAGGGCAAATTGGATGGCATTTTTTGAGAAATTACGAGGGTTTGATGAGGAAGTTGCTCAAGAATTTTCCCTTTATTTAGTACCTCACTCAAGAACCCATGCCACTGTCACTTTTAGAGGTCTTTCCATGGAAATAATCCTAGAATTTATCAGTAGGGTTACTACCTTTCCTCTTTGATTACCTTGGAGAAAAGATGAAAACCCAATTGGACAGGTTGCCAAGAAAAACTTTTTCCAAAATAATGAACATTCTGTCGAAGATAAAAATGGCATTAGAAGGCAAATCATACCCTACCCTTGGGATGAGGTTAGTTACCAAATCATCAAATATATTCCTGTGAAGGGAGGTATAGCGTAGTCTATGGCTACCATTTTAGAATCCTCCATGAGTTGAGATATGGCATGGACACTCCAACACCCCAGAAACTCAACATCCCCTATTTCCTCCTGTAGTCCCTCATAGACTCCAACATTAAGTTTAAGGCAGGGAGTCTAGATCAGCTAGCTCACCATGGGTTAATCAAAATTTTAGTGGAAGAGGCCCTCCATACATTCACAATCCCCATGGCATGGGAAATTTTCTGAAACATGACAACATAAGATGACATAAAGGCCCTCACCTATGATATCAGTCCTTCTGATAGTGAGGAGGAAGAGCAGCAAGGGGGAGAAGAAGAAGAAATTGAGGAACAAGAAGGGAATACGAAAGAAACCAAAACAGAGTAGGGAGAAACAAAATAAATAGAGATAGGGGAAAAGACAAAAGGAGGAGAAAAAGGGGCAGAAAAGACAGAAGTGTCTCCTGAGACCCTAGAAAGAGAGGCAACAACTGCTCTCACTGCCCTCAACACCCCAATTAAACCATAACAGAAGAGGAAGAGGAAGACCTCAATGTATTTCAGGGCTAGGAAGTGTACAAGGATCAAAACAGGGAAACCCCAGCCTTCTTCTAAGGTGCCCATTGTTATTGAAGATTCACCCTCTGCCCAAGGAAAGGAATCCCCTTCCAAGGCACCTATCACCTATGACAGGGGGACTCCTAGATCTCCCACATGGAAGGAAAAAGTAGAACTACAAGACTCAAAAACAGTTCTACAGGAGGCACAGACTGTTTTACAGGAGACCTTGTCAAGACTACAAGAGACCGAAAAACTTGAAAAAAGGGTAGAAGGACAACCACAAGAGAAGGAGGAAGCAACAGAGGCACAAGAACCTGACCCCCAACCTAGTCTTGGCTCTTACTACAATCTTCTTGAGGGAGGGAGAATCATTCCACAAAAATTTTCAATCCCATTATTCTTTGAGTTGGAGAAAGAGAGAATAAGGACCCATAGGTGGATGTAAATAGCCAAATACAAGGGAGTTGAGGATATTGGCCATATGGAGAATCAACTCAGAGAAATGGGCAGAGAATTAAGTACTGTCAGACATAGAGAAGCAATCACAAGAAATCACCTTGAGACAGAAAATGAATTGCTAAGAAGACAACTACAAGAGAAAGAGACCCAACTGGCATGCATGACCAGTTGGTCCATGGAGGCACTGTAATGTAGAACACCAACAAAATCCTATGGATTATACCTCAAGGACCAATGGCTACAGTTTTAGATAAAGACTTTGGCACAGAGAGGCACAATGCCTTTCCAAGATTACAGACAGTTAATGGACCTGTGTGACCAAAGCTCATCAGAAGACAAGGAAAAAATATCAGAATTCTATCTGCATAACATGGCCCTCACAAACATGAACGTGTGGGACTCCAATGCTAGGCTAGGGGACCTGCAACTAATGGCCATGGCCTCATGGATGAATCATGAGAGTTAAGGGCAACAGAAATAAGCAAGTTGATGATAAAGGAGCAGAATGAACCCTTAATGATTAGAGCTAAGCCATCAGATCCCATGGCACTCATCAACACACATAACCTGCTTGCAAATAATCCCCAAATTGCCCCTAAATATATCAATTATCAGGCTCAAGCCATTGCACATTTTGAGGATATGGAAAGGTTACTTGGGGATGACTGTGTGCATGCTTGTATGAGGAGGTGGAACTCCTTACCACACAGTTTGCAGCTCAGGGAGTATCACTCCCCAACAAGGATGAAAGAGGCATTAAGGAGAGTGCCAATGTACAAGCGCTCCATGCAGAGTTTGAAGGTCAATTGGATTGGCCTCAAATTGAGTCCCCCACTGCTGGTAGGCATGCTAGAAGGCATAAAAGAGGAAGAAGAGCAACCGTAGTGGGAAGAGGTAGACAGAAAGGCATGATTCCATGACAAAGAAGAGGAGATCACATCAGAAGCATGGGATGTTAGGGAGGCCACTAGGGCCATCAAAGATGAGGAGATGGACTAAGTTGCTCAAAAGATGAGCAACACCTTCAGTAGGGGGTGATGATGAGCCCCATAAATGGGTAATTATATGGGCTCATTTTTCCTCCTAACATAGTTAAATCAACCATTCTCTTAGCTTATTACATGTTTTTTGATTATATTTATACTTATGGAGTGAGTTGGGTTAGTTATGATGCCATGAGGTTTAATATGTGTTTAATGCAGATTTTTGTTGAATTTTGAAGACAAAGTCAAAGATTCAATGGACAATTGGCAACAATAATTCGAAGTGGACAAAGGAGAGGATTTATAAGAGGGAATCCCCCTCATTTATTACTCCCCACTTCAAATTCCCCTTCATGCAGCTCGGAGCACAAACAACCAAATCAATGCACTAGGAGGCAGCCGAGCAAGTGGATGATAACTTATGTTTATCTCAAGTTTTGGGAGCCAAGCCTCCCTGATTTTAAGGACGCTGTTGGGAGCTTCAGTGGTATAAGTAGAGAGGCCTAGGGCCTCACTAGGGTCGAATTTTTTGTTGAATTTTTTCTGCAGTATTGCTTATGTAACTCTGCTCAACTTCGAGCTTACTTTTGTAGACAATTTCATGTAATCGTATCACTGTTTTGATAATAAAGATGAGATCCTTTTTGAGCTAGCACTGAGTTACCTCAGAGGGCTAAATCCCTTCGGTTAGGGCTGAATCCAAGCAGTCAAGCTCCTCTTGTTTGTATTTATATGCTTTGTTTCAGTTTATGGATTAGTTGCTGTTAGATGAATCTCTTTCTTGGTTAAGAATAGGTTGCTTGTGGTGATTTAGAAGGTTGTTTCGATTTGTGTTTTTTATAGTAGGTTAAACAGTGATAGAACAAAGATTCAAAAGGCTAGCAACAATGCCTTGGCCTCTTTTCCTCCCTTTGGGACCATGAACTGAGGCAAAGACCCTCTTGCTGCCCCTAAAACACAAATTTTCCTTCTTTATAGGATTTCTAGTGTTGCAATTTGTTAGAAGGTTAATGCTTTTCTTTAGAATCTCTTCCACCATGCTCATTTCTATCTTTGCAATAAGTCTTCTTCCATGCTTTCTCTCCTTGTAGCATTTTTCAGCGTTTCTTTCCATAACTCATAATGTAGATTAACTTGATGCAAAATTTTGTTTTTTTATGTGCTTAATTTCCTTGCTTGCTTGATCTCATTGTTTAACTGTGTTGGGTCCCTATAATACTAGTGATTACCCCATTAATATGGTAGTTGTACCCCTTATTAATATTGTTGTGCCCCTATTGTCACCATATTGTTATTACTGTGCTCCATAGAATCCCTCTAGTGTTATTTTTGTGGCTTTATATTATTATTGTTAGGTCGGCT
>APFE031705413.1:0-22758 GCA_000404065.3 Pinus taeda | reverse complement strand
TAAACTAAACATAAGTTCTACCGTCAGATCATCTGCCTAATGAACGACCCAGATTGACTAGAAATTACTATACTTTTATAAGGCAATTTTACATCTATTTTTAGCTTCGAGGGCGCTGTCCCTGAACCCCCGCCGAGGGACCGTTAGCCCCCGGACCCCCTAGCCAGGGGGGATCAGCCCCCCCGGATCTGTGCGGGGGGGACAAGTCCCCCCACACCCCCCCGCGTGGAGGGGTGTACAAACTTCCTGGGGTATACATCCGGCTGAAACAAAGACCTCTAAACAATCATGCTCCACATCCAACATTGTCTTCAGCTGATCATCCTTATGCACCAAAATTTGATTGTACCCAGAATATCCATCAAGCAATGACATCCTGGAATACCCAACTACCCTCTGAAGAATATGATCCATCTTTGGCAAGGGATAATTGTCCTTCAAGGATAATTTGTTTAAATTTCTGAAATCAATGCAAAGACGAATCTCCTTGGTCTTCTTTCTCACTGGCACTAGATTGGAAATCCATTCATAAAATCTAATAAGAACTATAATACTAGATTTATAAAACCTATTTTCCTATTTTTCTATTGATGGCAGCAGCTACTGGAATAGTGTGTTGAATGATGTTCTTGTCATACACCTTCAAATCTAAATAGTCCCAAGAAAACACATCAGAAAATTCTGCCATCAAAGCAATGTAGTTACTTTTCATGTCAGGAGGTAGAGTATTTGACAATTTGACCATCTTAGGCTTGTCTGCTGTACCAATGTTCATATCTTCAACACCTTTCTTTGTGGGGAACATGGTGGGATTTTTGGCAACACCGTCTCCATCAAAAAAATCTTCTAAAGGCACAAGACCTCTTGGAATGTTATTGTCCTTCAGCTGTAGTATTTCAATCTCAGTTTATTCAATTTCTGGATCATTCATATTAGATGCATCGTCAATGCCAGAATTATGGAATTCATATTCCATCTGCAGAAAATTATTGATCTATTTTTCATCCAAAAAAACCTGCCAATATCTCATATTACTAGGGATAGTTGGGCGATGTTTAACATGAATTGAATACTTCTGATTGGAGTGAATGGGAATCTTCACCATACTAGCTGCAATAGCAAGTGAATTAGCTATGACATTCTAAGTTCTACAAATTAGAGACAAAGTATATTTTGAATTTTTTTTTTAACATGTCAAGGACAACATTGCGATAATATCTCATTCTTGGATGCTTGGCCTGGTATTCCCCTTTCACTTGTTTGATTACCAACTCGGGGTCGCCATAAACAAAAAATTTCTTTTCTCCCAACTTTTTCAGAATTTTGAGGCCAATAATCAATGCTTCATACCTCGTCTCATTGTTTGAGATCTCAAATGCCAACTTATATGAACTCATTCTTATATTGCGTGGAATTTCACATGAATGATGCAATGGACCATGAATCCACACACCAATCCCACCTCCTTCTTTTCCCAATGCACCATCAAACTCCATGGTCCACAAACCATTTTCTTCATCCGGAAAAATAAATTCTGAAGGCAGAAATGTTTGAGCTTTTGGAGGATGACTCGCTGTCTCAACAAACTCTATTTTATGCACTAACTCAACAATATTTTCAAGAGAATTTTCAGGCTGAAAACATTCTTCATTCTTCTCTTTTCCTTCAACAATAAAAAATTTCTGCACACTACTTATGACATTCGAAACTTCTGAAATTTCTACAAACTGACTATCATCATCTACTGAATTCGTATCGCTATACAAAATGAAAGACTCTAGATTAGTGTGCATAGTATGGATGGGATGATTTATTGGGTTTTATTTGCTACTAATCATGAATTTCATCTTCTTTTCTTGATAGACTTTTCTAAGCTTCCCAAATACTGGAATAGTAGCACATGAAAAATCAAGTTGTAAGGTTCCTTTCAACTTCCCCCCCCAAGATCGTGAAAGAAACATACCAAATTGAGGAGGGATATCAATGACCACTACATCCATCAAAACATTCTTGGCCAGAATTTGGTCCAGGGACACTACTTAATCTTTGATAATGCTAAGACATTTCACTCTTCCCGAATCAAATGAGTAGAAGTCATGATAAGGTTAGGTGATACTCAATCCTAGTTTGTCCATGGTAAATTTTGGCATAAGGTTATGCGAGGCACCATCGTCTAGCATGGAATTATGGAGGATGAAGTCATGAAGTTTGAGACTAAGATAGAAAGGTGGGATTTCACTATCTTCAAGACTTCCCTCTCAGGCTGGACCAAATAGAATTGCAGGTTCATCATCAACAACATTTATTGTGTTTGACATCTGGTCTACCTTCAACATTTTAGCAATTTGAAACTTGTACTTATCATTCTTTACTAATTCAGTTAGAGGAATTGAAACTTTCAACTTAGAAATTTCATTCTCTAAACTAAATAGATTATATTTCTTTTCTACCTCTTTTACAGCAATGTCCTTATTTTCAATTCGCCCTTTAACTTGAGACTCCTTCTTATGACTTTTTCTTTGAACCTCCTTATCCTTCCTCACATTGCTCGTAGATGTTTCATTGGTTTTATCCCGACTCAATATGACAATATCCTTTTCTTTATTTTGATTTGCATGAGCCGTTTCTTTGCTTTGTGTATCTTTTTGTGCATTCTACCTCTTCAAACTCAATGTAACATGCACATTTTTGTTCCTTAAGTTGTACTGTTTCTGCAAATGACTAAGATCATTTTGATATCCTCTTTGGGCAAGTACAAGATGTTGATCACTTGGTATGAAAGATTCTTCAGAAAACCAATCTTCCTCAGTCAGAAAAGTATGCAGCTCATCTTCCTCAAAGAAATGATTTTCTTCTACAATTTCCTCTTCATCTTCTTCCTACCTTTCGGTATAATTCTGCTGAAATGGAGCTCTTACTTGTCCCTAAGTATCTTGATTTTGATGCTCTTTCTGCCTATTTCTGAATTTTTTTTGCTGCTATCCTCAAAAATTTGGATTCCTTACTAAAGGCTCTACTTATCAGTCTGTTATAGACATTCTATCCATCATTCTTTCCATTGTTTTAATTAGAGTGTCAAGATTTACATCTGATGATGATGCGGGCTCTTCTTTAAAGACAACTTTCTTCTCAAGTCTCTCAGGATTTGCTTTAGATTTCTTGATGAGCAGATTAGCTTCAACACTTACTACATTTTGCTGCATTTCTTCAAGAGTTGCAAGGTCTCTCTTCCTAAGTTGATATGCCATGTTTGGGTCAAAGGCATCACGATAGTGGAGAAGTACTAAACCAGGTGGAGCTTTCATATCGTTAGGAATGGAATTATACACCATATTGAACCTTGATGTGAACTCTTGGACTATCTCATTTGGATTTCTTTTCATTGAATTGTACTTAGCCAAAATATGCAATGGATTTTTCTTTTCTTGCCATTGTGCTAGGAACATCTCTATCAACCACTGAGAGCTATTGACAGAATTAGTAGCCAAACTGCGAAACCATTTCTTCACATCTCTGGAAAAACTCTGAGCTATGATTCTCATCTTAGCATCTTCTTCATCAATAACATCCATATCGATAAAATCTACCAATTTATCAACATGTTGTTGGGTTGTGATTTCTGAGCTTCCATCAAATAGAGGGAGCCTTTGGCCATAGTTTTGAGGTAGAGCAACAAGTTGAGCAGGTAACATGAGAGGTGAAAATCATGCCATCACTGCTGGAGGATGTAGTAGAGGTACTAAAATGGGCTATGTAGGTAAAAATGACGACACTAATGAAGGTGGTGGAAGAAGAGATGAGGTAGCTGATGTATTTGGAGGCGCAATAGTGGATGAAACAACAGTTAGGTATTCAAGCTGATATTGGCTGTAAGCTTTTTTAGTGATAATTTGTAGTTGGTCAGCTAGACTCTGGAGTTTATCAAAATTCAACCATAGTTCATGATCAACTTTAGAAAAGAGGGATTCAGAAGAAAGGAGATGAGAATCAAATTGAAAAGGTTCAAATAATACTTCAGAAAGGCAAGACTCAGATTTTGACCTTGAAAGAGATAGTTCTAACTGAATATCAAAAGAAAGATGCTCAAAATCAAATAAATTTTTAGGCAAAGAAGTAGTCCTTTTTATTTTTCGAGTTGCACTTTCAAATATAGGTGATTTGAGTTTTCTAAGTTGTTTTTTTGGGTCATCAATAATAAAAGGTGGGTTTGGGTCAGGATTTGACCTAGTATGTCTTTTAGGAGCTAGAATTTTCACAACTTAAACTTGATGAAATTTCTTAAACCATCCTATCTTTAGATATTGGAAGTTGTCACCTACAAAACCAGTCTTCTTGAAATTTCTAATGGAATGAATCCCAGGAATGATTAATCAGTCATTTTCCTGGCAACTATGCCAAAATTTTATCCTCTACAATGTCCCAGGCTGAGGACGAGATTGAAAGAGGTAACCTCAAACCACTTGCAGTTTAGCAACTAGCCCTATTGAACTAGAGATGGATCTTTCTAAGGATTTCTCAGTCAATGATTGAAAAAGAAATGGATTTTAGGCTAGATGTATAAGTTTTGTTTGAGTGTTTGAAAATTTAGGGTTTTTAGGTTGCTGGACCAGGGATGAGAGCAAGCAATTAGGTCAAGGTATCAAAGTTTGCAGTGGCAGGCATAAATAGGAGCAAGAAAACAATGTCTTGTGATGGATTTAAGATTTTGGTCAATGTAGTGTAGGGTTTGAAAGCTTAAGAAATCATAGTGAGCATGTATTAGCAAGATTTCATTAATCTAGAAGAAGAGATACGTAAACATGATTTTCCACATAAACAGAGCTTTGAATCTAAAGAATTATGCCTATACGATTGTAAGGAAAATCACATGAAGAAAGAAAAGCATGTTAAGGGAGATGAATTCATTCATAAAAAACTTATATGGAAGAGAAACAACACCACAAACTCACTGCACAAGTATTCCTGAAAAATAGCTACAACTGCTCCTTGATTAACTCTATGAAAGCATAAGATACAAGTCCTCTCCTCAAAAGTCCAACCCTTCTCTCTAAATAAGAAATGATACATATAGAATCAAACCAACCATTTCCCCACATTCAGGGGCCGAATCCCTAAGTGGTGGAACAGTTCCCAAGAATATCTCAACCAACAAGAGAGAGTGAGAAGGTCAAACACAAACTCTTCTCTTAGACTTTTATTTGAGTTTTGCTTCATTTATGAGGCTTAATTAAGCACAAAAAAAACCTATCATGCTAATTTATTCCATAATTACATCATCAAGTGTTTAATATATCAAAATTACATCACAAAACCAAGATTTGGAGAAAATGAACTAAAAAATACTGCTACAGGTATAAGTGTAGTGCATTTAGCCATAAGTGTAGCGCACTCAGCTATATGTGTAGTGCCATTTTGTAGGCAGATTTTGGAAGCCTTCCTGAAGTCAAATTTGAAAAATGAGAGAATGGTCAACTAGAATTTTCGGTCTAGTTTATAGAACAACTTAAATTTTTGAAAATGACCCATGTGAAGGCCTTCAAACATTGATTCTCTCAAGATGACTCTATAAGCGCAACACCTGCTTCAAAATAGTGGCAGAAAGTGACTTTTTTACCTATTTTTTGGCGTTTTCTCCAAACTAGTTTGTTGACATGCTTCAAAAAGTATATATCTGAGATCCTTAGGGAAATATCTATCTAGGGATATATAATTTTAGGCATTTGGAGCTTTGTGATGAAAGCGTAGCACCAAGGCACTACGCTTATAGCCTTCACTGTGATTTTAAAATAGTAAAAAATCATCAAAATTTTGAAAATGACAAAAATTTCTCCAAATAGTCTCAAAATTGCTGAGTGAAGCTATGATATGATATTCTATGCCATGAGGGAGGCCTCAACAAGTAAATCAATCTTCTCCTTGTCCTTTTGACCTGTTAGGGTTTCCTTGAGCTTCTTCTTCAAATGCTAGATTCTGACTTGGGATATTTTGTTTCTTGTGTAGTAATGCATAGCCATATGCCTTTGCAAGTTATTGTCCCATCTTCTCTCTTGAACCAAATTTCTCCAGTGTTTGGAATCCTTGTAGCTACGGAGATAAGTTTCCTTGAAATAGTGAATTGAACTCTTTCTATGGTCACTTTATCCTTTCTAATTTTGGTGGCAAAAGCACTAGTCAATTGATCATGATATTTCAATTCCCCAATTCTCTGGCAAAATGTAAGACAACCTGCATCTTCAAATGATTTCCTAATGAAGGGAGATGATAATATCTCATGGATTGAGGTAGGTTCATGTATGATGACATGTCCTCCCCTATGCTTCCTTTGTTAAGAGGTTTTAGATTCCATGTCAACACTTAGCTCTTAGGATAGAAACTAGGGTTTTGACTATAGGAAAAACAAGGGATTTTCAATAGATGTGAGGGAATTTAGGGAAATGAGGGGGATAGGGAAATGGAAAAATTCTATGAATATTTGGAGGGATAGTGAGGGAGTTTAGGAAGCTAGGGAAAGTGAAATTTTAGGATTTGGGTGAGTGGAAGGGAAGCACAGTCTAGTGGTTTAGAAGGTGTAGTCTGTCTAAGGTTTAGGTAGAATTTGATGAGATTTGAGGGTAGGTTTGATGGAGGGTGTGTTTAGGATAGATGATGGTATACAAGTAGATGGATACAAGTTTTAGTAGCAATTTTACATGAAAATGATGAAAACCTTGCTAACTTTATTCAAAAACCCTAGGAGGTGGACATGAGATATAACAAGCATAGTTGAGAGAATGAGAGAAAGGATTCAGCTTTAAGATAACCACCAAATTGTATAAGTAGAAGTGCAATGTTAAAATGATGGAGTAAACCACTGCAAAGAGCTCAAACCTTGGAGAGATGATGGAGAAGCTGCCTAGTATATGTGTATTAGAGCATAGTTATTTGCACAGCACCAGTTTGAGATCTTGACTTATGGATGCAGAAAAAACTATCCTTGTATGACAATCTCACCTTGATTAGATGATATGGAGTGTTGGAAATGCAATGCGCATTTGGAGAGTGAATGAGAGTGAGTGATGATCCTTTATAAATTGAGAAAATCGATCTTTCCTTTACAAAATGATAGTGGACCCACCATAACAGTTATAACTTGGATTAGACACTTCAGCTTCAGGATCTTATGACAATATTTAATTTAAGAAAATAAAATAAAAAGCATAACCTTAAAACCTTGGTTACCAAGTTGATCTCTACTATTCCTCATAAAATGAACTTTAATGGTAAAAAGACCAACTTTCAGAAATTAAACCTAGTGACCTAGCGGTGACTTACCACAGGTTTATTAGGTGAATTATGGACAAAATGATTATGGGAATCTACTAACAATGATTTGACTTGATCAAGATGGTATCCTTTGACGATGAGACTGAAATTAATAGTAGAGACTGACCTTCCTAACTGGTGATCAAAATTTTTATTGAAAAACTCTTTGAAACTATAAACATTTGACCTGAAACCCTAAAAATAATTATGTAAAAGCAAATTTAATCGCCAATGAATGACATGAATGACATGCACTAACACACAGATGTTGATTGATCTGATTTGTAGGCCTATTAACTAGATATGACAAAATGGCTTATAAGAGATTGCCCCCTGAAGCGCAAAGTGAGAAACGATAGTTGATGACTGAAGTGCTTTACCTTGTGAAAAGTCCAGATCAAGAACAACTGGTTGATATCATAATATATTACAATAGATATATTTGCTGAGGGAGGAATACCCATGCTCAACACATAAGCTAACATTACATGTAAAATGATCGATAAATCTATCCACCAATGACAGAGAGTGTATGCATACTTGGATGACTGTAATCTTGTATTAATCCTAAAAGTGCATCCTTGATGGATGGAACTAGATCCAGGGTCTTCTATCTCATTTACGTGATCATCCATTGTATGAGTCTAACCATGTGAATGAATGAGATGAAGATGAACATGGTATACAACATATGATTACCAGCCAATGATGTGAACCATTAACATACATGAGAGAAACCACTGATGATGTTAATGGTTATCAAGATACTGCAGTACAATCAATATGGTGCGAATGAATGAGCTGAATTCGAACACCACACATCATCTTCCGGTCAAAGGCCAGTGATGAATACTTATCATTGAGAGCAAGGAAACTTACCATTGATGTATTCAAACCCCAAGGTACCGAAGGGAGTTTCTAAGTCGACCTCTTAGATAATGAGTTGACATCAATAGTATGTGACCCATCGTAGGAGGGCCTTGATGTATCCCACATCAATGACACAAAATGGGTCTTAAGATTTGATAAATAATGATGTTGATTTGGAACTAGTTCAGGAATGGCATACATGAATGAAGGCTTAAGAGTATTGTAGTAGATATCAACTGAATGATTTCTCTTGAACATATCAGTGAAATTAAATAGAGTTGGAAGCATTGACCCAAACCGAATGCGAAGGCTTTGATATGGTGTGATGAACCAAAAAGACATGTGAATTTCCCAACCCAATAGTCACAAAGATGAAGTGAAAGAGTGTCATGTTCAAGTGTGACTCGTTTCCATTAATAGGTAGAGTTTTTCCTAATTTTCTCAACCATTTTTGGTTAATACCTCTTTATTTTTTAATAAGCTTGAGGAGGATAACATATGATTGATCTGTAAGTTCATCCTTTGGATGAATCTCTCTGAGTATTTTTAACGAACCTTTAGAAGTTGTGATTCTACCCTGTCATGTTTGACGAGTCCATCATTGTTTGATGCTTAAAAAGTACAACAAAGGTCTAACTCAACTCCTTTTTCATTTTAGAGAGTTTGAAAAAGAGGAGAAAAAGAAACACCAAAGGTTCCTTTTTGTAAATAGCCTCTTGATTCCTAAAAGGAAAAAAATGATACTTAGCAGAACCTCTTAGCCATGTTCGACTAAGGTGTTCATTTTTCATAAAGGCAGAAAACGATACTCAGGAGAACCTCTTAGCCATTCTCAACTAAGGTATTCATTTTTCGTAAATAGTGTATCTCAGTCCGGAAAAGGGTTAAACTTATACTGAGTAGACGTCCATTCATTTACTTTAGCGAGTTCGAAAAGATGAGTGATCGATAATATTTTTAGATTTAGGGAGTTTGAAAAGAGTTGAAAGAGGACTCCAAGGTGTTTCTTTTTCATAGTTTACAGAGCTCGAAACAACGAAAATGTATGGTCTTTGGTAAAAATAATATGTTTCGATTCAAACATATGTAAATCCACAAAAAAACTGTTAACCTACTTTGAACATTACCAAAAAATTAAAATATCTAATACACAGTAAAATTAAGACATATTTAGGCCAAAATAATAAAATATTAGTAAAATAATCATGAAAATGACCATAAATAGGCAAAAGGTAATTTCATGTTACCATTTTATATTTTGCTTCTTGGTGAGTGAGCTTTGAGTGCATTTTTCCTCTGATCTTTAGCAGCTGATTGTGGCCAATACGATGGATCATTTTGAGTGTCTTCACTTCCAAGTAAGAGATCTCACCTTCCTCTTTCTTTTTACAGTTACAATTTTTTCATTTCATGCATATTTTTTCAAGTTTTGGGTAACCTAGGGAATTAATTTTGCGCCCTAGCTCCAGTGCACCCTAGCAGTGTCAAAAGGTGCATTGGGAAAGAAAAATATGAACTTTGGAGAGCATTGCATAATATTGTCTCCCTTTGGAAGGGTGCACTGGGTGCATTTCAAAAAAATGTTTTGTTTCTTTCACTCAAATTTCTCTCACTTTTTTTGCATTTGATTCACTCTAATGATTTTAATTATCATGTTTCAAGTATCCATCATAACGAAATGAATTTAATTTGGTGATAAAGAGAACATTAATTCAAAGAAATGGATGCCACCAATGATCCAACAACCATTCAGGAATTGGGAAACTGTGGGCTTCTCAAGTTCTTTTGGCTCCCTGAGATGAGACAACAGATGGAACTATTAGAGTATCTTGTCATGGAATATGATGTTCAGGCACACGATTTTAGGCTTGGAGCACATATGCTTAACATACATGTGGAATACATCTATTTCTTGACAGGTTTATTGAGGATATATGATGCTATGTCATTATCTGGTTCGAAAAGGGGTGGAGAGACTGTCAAGGACTATATCACTATACATTGTGGACCTTGATCCCAACCAACCTAATATGGGAAAATAGAGATAAAGTATGTGGTCCATTTTACTCTGAGCACACTTGCTTATCATTGCTATATTGGCCAATAGTGCTACCTTGCATTTGGCTAACACGTCCCAAATGCAATATGTTTTGGAGTGCATAGAGCCGACATTATTTAACTGGAACGAGGGAGTACTAGAAAACATGAAAAAAATCTCACCAAGGTGAAGGATGGACGATTGAAAAAATTTGGGTATGTTTCCATTTTGATCTCATTTTCCTTGGAGCGGATTCCATTACTCCGACCACAACATATCTCGCTTGAGCTCTCGGATCCTAAAATTCCACAAATGCGGAAATGGGTGGATCTCATGTCGAGACATGCAAGTCCATCATCCATGAGTTTCACTCCATTCTTATTCCAATTGTAGTGCATGCAAATCATTATGATTGAAGACTATCCATATGCTTGGATGGATTTCTGTGGGGACCCAGAGCTCATGCTTCAAGATGGCGAGTGATGGGTGCGATAGGTAAAACAAAATAATTTTGATCATTTGATTCATTTTTGAGTTTTAAAATTTTTTATTTTTTATTTTTTATGTATCTGAGACTTGACCATCAATTTTTATATGCAAACATTGGACCCATTCAACTAGTGGTTTCATCTTATCTTCAGCGTGTTAGAGACCCACAATAGGCACTCGTTGGAGTGCAAGTTGATACAGGGGGGTGAGAGGTATTGTAGGATCTCAATGTAGTTGAAACTCTTGTAGAGGTCGAGCGGCATATGAAGGGATTAACCCAGGGCATAGTTGAGACTAGGGTCGATCAGATCCCTATGAGATTATAGAGTCATACTATTAGTGTGCTTGACCGTATCATTTGGCTGTTGTGCAAGATGACATGTGGCCATATGTGTCTTGGGCACCATTCTATCATCTTTTTCAATGTATGTTATGTGAATTTAATTTTAAGTTATATATGTTGCAAATGTCTGTCTAAAACATGATTTGCTAATGCATCTTTCAATGTATTTATACTTCTAGGAATATGTTGATATTGGATATAATCAAATTGTATTTCCACAAGGTGAACCCTTAAGAACATACGAAGCATAGTTGAGCTTCTAACTAAATAGACATTATTTTGTTTTAGAGAATAATTTCGGCCAAAATCACATAAACAAATCATTTGTCGACGCGTTCGAGCCAACCAATGTGGTCCTAATGGTGAACCACATTGGTTGTTCGAAACGCGTCGACAAATGATTTGTTATGTGATTTTGCCGAAATTATTCTCTCAAACAAGATTATGGATCACAAAAGTCTGAATTCCTAAATAGACATTAGTAAATCATAGTACTACAAGTTGTGAGTCAAGTCTGATGACTATATGGTGGATACCATGAGAAATATCATCATACAATAATTTGATCACTGCATTATACTCAACGATATTATTGGTAGAGTGACCGATACAAATTCCTTGTAAACTCACTAACTCGCCACTTGGAGCATGTATAACCCATGCTATGGAAGAAAGGTTCAGAGTACTATGACTAGTGCCATTAACATAACAAACATATGGTTGAAGGAATGCTGGCATCTATAAAACAAATGTAAATGGAATTAAAAAAAAAGCATAGGAAACTATGAAGGGAACAGACTGCAAACACACTTAACACACCTATATACAACATGTACATAGTGAACTACGCAAAAATAAATTAAGCCTAGTATTTCTTGAGGTACAACCTATTTCTAGGCCGCGCCAACAAAACTCCATCGAAATCAAGAAGCTTGTAGGCCCCCTTAGTATGAACACATTTAACAATGTATGGGCCTAACCACATTGGTTCGAACTTCCCAGATCCTAACTTATTAGACTCTTGGTCATATAACAAGACAAGTTCTCCTTCCGAGAAGGCACGAGGATTGACATTCTTATCATATTGCACCTTAATATGTTTCTTATGTGCCTCATTAGCGATCCCAACATCATGTTGGGTTCAATCTAATCATGTCATATGTAAGAGACACTCTTCTATAGAAGTGGCAGGGAGAAGTTTGAAAACAAGTTTCAGAGATGGAACTTCACACTCAATAGGAAGGTTTTCTTCTAGACCATATACCAATTGAAATGGTGTGAACCCGATCGTAGTCAAAACAAAGGTTTGATATGCCCATAAAGCTACATAAAGGATAAGATGCCAATCCTATTTGTGGATCCCTATCATGCATTGAAGCATCATTTTCAAAACTTTGTTGATTGCCTCAACTTTCCCATTCTCTTGAAGGTAGTAGGGAGTTGAGCTCTCATGGTGGAGGCCCAACTTAGCAATGAGTTCGGACACCATGTGATTACAGAAATGTTTCCCATGGTCTTTAACTATATCTTGTGGTACATCAAACCTTGTAATGACATGATTGAAGATAAACATAGAAATTTTTTTGCCATATGTAGGCATTGGCTCAACCCACTTGGTAAAATAATCTATCACCACAATGATGTATCCATGTTCCCGAGTCGAGTGAGGTTTACATGTCATAAAGTCAATGCCCCATTTAGCGAAAGGTCCAAAAATGATAGCATGGTGTAAAGGAGCTGGTGGAGCACGGGTATTACGATCGCATATCTAGCAGGCACGATACTTTTGGACCATAAGGATGCAGTCACGAAACATAGTAGGCCAAAAGTAGCCAACACGAAAAATTTTCTGTGCGGTGGAATAACTAGAAATATTTCCACCACATGCCCCAAAATGACATTCATTTGAAGCTTTCTCGGCATCCTCATGGGTGAGGCACCTTTGAAAAAGCGTATCGATACCATAATGATAAAGGGTGTCGCTAATTATAATATATTCTTTAGCCTGATGTCATATATGTCACTGGTCAAAGTGAGAGGTATTGGGCCAGAGAGTCTAGGTCTGGAGATATATGATGATGTCCCCATACCATGGGTCAGATGAATCTATTAGGAACAACGAATCATCCATAATAGAATCATCAAACGTCATTTATGTGTCAGTAGTGTAAAGGCGATAGATTTGTTTGGTAAAGAATATGGATTTCTTCGACTTGGATTTGATGAAATCCAAATCGAACTCCTAGAGGATGATAATCCATTTGGAGTACTTCCCCCCCAAAAATTGTCGTGACAAGATGTAAGTCATGGGGTTGCAATAAAAGACATCCATAGTCTTGCGAAGCAAGATATAATGACCAAACCTTTGGACATCTTAAAAAACGTCCAAAGCTAACTTTTCAACATGAGTATATTTGATCTTAATATAATTTAAGTTCTCACTCAAATAATAAATAGGATGTTTGTTCCCTACATCATCCTCTTGGATCAATACCATAGTGATTGTAGTAACTACAAAAAGAGGTACATGGAATCATCACGTTGGTAATCTGAGGGATACAACAATGATGCTTGAATCAAAACATCTTTCAAGGCATCAAATTCCTTTTGGGCAGTGTCATCCCATTGAAAGGGAACACATTTTTTTAACAAGTGAGTAAATCCTTTGGTCAATTCGGCATAGTTGGGAACAAATCTTCATAGAAAGTTAGCCTTCCCTTGGAGTTATTGAAGCTGAATAAGAGAGGAAGGAGCAGAAAGATCTAGGATCGCCTGGACTTTCAATGGGTAAATATGAATTCCTTGCTTCGATACAATGAATCTGAGAAGTCAACCAAAGCTTACACAAATAAAACACTTGTATGGATATAGCATAATATTATAATGCCGACAATGCAAAAATATAGCCCTAATACGCATCGAATGATCAACACGATGTTTCAAGTGAGTAGGCAGGTCGTCCAAATATGGTTGTATGATGTTCTTAATATCATGGAAAGCATAATTCATTGCCCTTTGAGAAGTCGCATTAGCATTTTTCAACCCGAAAGGGAGCTTTTGAAATGCAAATGTGCCCCACAGAAAAATAATGCAGTTTTATGTTGGTATGATGGGAGAATGTATATATGATTGTAGTTGGAAAATCCATCCATAAACGAAAATACTTCACTTCCAGCACAATCATCAACAATTTGGTTAATAAATGGGGTAGGGTAATTTTCCTTAGGATAACTATGATTAATGTCCTGGTAATCGACACACACACAATTTTTTTCATGCTTCTTCAAGGCAGGAATAATGTTTTACACCCAATCAGTTAGAGGTATTGGGTAGATGAAACCAACACATAGAAGTTTTTCATTCATCCTTAATAGTGGAAACGTTCTTAGGATGGACCGAAGTAGGCATTTCTAAACTGGTTTAGCATCAGGATATGTTTTGATTTCATGTACAACAATGCTTGGGTTAATACTTGGCATATCTCCATAAGACAAGGAGAAAACGTCTCTAAACTCCAGGAAAGGGCTTTATAGGTCTTGATCTCATCAGGAGAGAAATATGCAACAATATGAATATTCTCGATAATTATGGGTTTGAACGAAATATCGAGAGTAATATTCTCTTCAATATTCAAAAAATTCTTCTTAGAATTGATGTCATGGATAAATACAAAATTCGTAGACATCTGAACGTCATTAGGCCAATAGATATCACTAAGATTATCCTTGGAGGAATCTCACAAGAAGGAACGATGATGATGGTCATCCCACAACACATCATCTGGCATCATGATCTCCATTATGCTCTCATCAGTAGAAAATATACCAGAGAACATATAAGAGAATGTGTAGTAATATAAGGAATGATCAACCTAATTGATTGAAGATGAGATATCAAAATCTGCCACACGGGCTGAATAGATGGCTTCATAGTCGAGCTCAATGGGACTGAGTTGGTCACCTAAGGTATCAATATTGGATTCATTTGGTACTACCCAAGGATTACATTGAGTAGTACAATAAGATATCATGTTGACATAGGTAACTAGATAGAGTTGTCAGGAAGGGACCGTGGAAAAGGAGGAGGAAGTGAAAAGGCTCCCATGAGGGAAGAGTCTTTAAGTAGGCCAACCCCGATATGTTTATACGGATGTGGGGTTCACCCCATAAGAGGTATGCGTCTAGTAACTTGAGAATTGGTAGCTAAGAAAGTGAGATGATCAATGGCTACTATACCCCCCTTATGAGGGAAAGCTATCATTCTGAAATATGTTGAAACAACAATAACCATAGTGTAAACCCACGTACGACCTAGTATAAGGCTATAATATAATGGTCCATCAATAACTTCTACTTCTACTAACACCGTCTTTCCACATAATTCAACTTGTAACAGATTCAAAGTTCCATAAGGCTTAAATCCTCTTCCATCAAAGGCCTTAAGAGTAGTCGGTGAATGATTTAATAGAGGAGAACCCATGGGATTCCAACAAGAAAGTGACATGATACAGGTTGAAACTCATTCGTCAACAACAGTGTGATGGATGGTCTTACTTTGAAAGAAAACCTGAATCATGAAAGCTAATTGGGATGGAAGTCAAGGCGTATGATTCCCATGACTAAACAATACAAGGTTAGAATATGAGGGGTCAATACACCCAATTACAGAAAGTAAAACCTTCTTCTAGGTGGGACAATTTTGCAACACCTCGATATTTTACATAGATGAAGGAGCTTGAGCCAGATCTTTAACAATGTTATAATTCTGAGCAGCTCTTGCATAAGGGTTGAATGTGGATTTATGGATAACGCCATTGGGAGGCTTAATATTAAATTTAGTAGGAACATTTGGAGTAGGATCTGGTAGAGATACAGTAGAAATAGAAGGTTCATCAATAGCCTGACTAGTTGAGGGATTCAAATTACCATAGTCTTTATTCCTGGTTGCCACCATAACTTCATTTTTCAGCTTGGTGGTGGAAAGCATCATAACCGAGGAAGATGAAGTGAGATACCGAGAAACCATCTTAGTCTCCTGATTAGGAAAGGGATTTTTCAACACAACAGGTGCAACAAATGATTTAAGGATTTGATTTACTTCCGCTCGATGTGGATAGTCATGAGTGAAATGCTCCCCATTACAAATTAAGCATGGATAACAAGGTTTCTACTTTTTAATATAAGACTTCTTATTTTGTTTGTCCTTGGAGGATTATCTTTCTTCTTTTTACCTCTTCCTTTCTTCTTACTTCCTGGTTGCTGAGATTTTCCTTTCGTGGATTAATCGTCATTAATATCAAAAGTAGAAGCTGCAAGAGTAGTGGAAGTGGGGTTTTGGGCAGCCAAAGCAAGAGTTGAACCAGATGGTTTACTCACCAACTCCTGGCTAGCAGAACCAAACATGCCATCACTGACATGTGATTCTTTACCAGAAGATGGGGAACAATTTGTCCTAGTCGTAGAGCAATGGGTATTTTATCGTAAAGCATGCCAGATTGTGTATAAAGAATATCCAAATATTGGGCATGAGAAATTACTTTCTCTTTAGTCACAACTCCACCCTTATTGACATCTTTAGTGATAGGTGCTAATAAACACTTAGTGAGCCATTCAACTAACAAATGACAAAGAACAAAGGTTTTAACTAAACGATGATGACATTGCCACTCATGAATGTGACTAGAAATATGAGTACAATTAGATTGTTTGAAATTGGTCAAAATTTTGGTTACAGTCTGATCAGGTGCTCAAAATTATGCTCAAAAATCAAAGTGTCAAAATTTTGTTAAACTCAACTTCAAATTGAAGAGCTTGTCATTCTGATTCCAACGGTGTGAATGACACTCAAATCTGAGCTCGTATGCAAAAGTTAGAGCAAGTCAAAATTCAAGTTTGACTTGTTTACATGGCAAGATTGAATAACGTGGCAGGCCCTTTAGTGAATGAGGAGGCACCAAGTGGCAGGTTTCCATTGGCCCCCACATATCACAAGTCGCAGTCGCATGCGGAAAGGTGTTACAGAATCAGCCCCTGAGTAGAGAAGGGTTGCTCTACGATAAATCACAATCGCAAATCGATGAAGGGAAGTACTATGGAAATTGGCCCCCAGTGTACTCGGGTTGCAATGCGGTGGATCACATATCACAATCGCACTTCACAGAAAATAGAGTCCCGTTTTATGATTGCCCGTCGGTTCTTTGCTGATTGCGATAAGTTCTTGGATGCGATATATTTATCGGTTCCATTTTATAGTACCGTTGGGTCCGACAATATCGCAATAGAAAATCAACTATTTTATTCACAAACCATAAGCCCACATCACTTACCGATTGCGATTTGTGATACGATTAGCCAACAAATTATGGCCTACCGCACGGTGAAATTTTTGCCCAGTTAGCAGATTCTAAGCCGAATTTGATAGTTAGTGGTCAGAAAAGGGGAATTTGTTGAGCAAATTGTGGGAGAAATAGGAGAGATCATAATTTCTTCAGTTCTTATCCAAATTAGGTGCAAAAAGAGTAAATTCTAGTAGTTTTGGCTATTATGAACTCATTGAGACAATTTTCAGAGGCATTTGGGCATTGTAAACACACTTTTGTTGTAATTTTCTTAGCATAATAGAGAGCCCTAAGAATTGGAAGATGGACCAAGAAGACGTAGCCCAAGAGGGGTGAAATCCTCATCAAATCTCTGTGTTGTGTGTTGTATTTTGATGTTCTTTGTTGTTATTTTGTTGTTGTTTAGCATATGTTTTATGTTAAATTGTTTATAACATTTACATAAGAAACTTTCACGGGAATCAATTAATTAAGAAAACATGGTGAATCCCTAAGCACTTGATAAGAAAATGATAAGCATCTTGGGTTTTATTCTGAATGGGGGATTAGCACAACATTACTAATCTGCTCCATTTCAGATCAAGTTGGTATCAAAAATCTGGTTTTTGCTTACTAGATTTGCTTGTGCAAAGAAGGATTTAATTGTTTGCTAGTTTTATGTCATGCTAACAAGGTTAAAACTCAAAAGAGGTGAAGGAAAGCTAGTTGGAAGCCCTGAAGTTGGGTCAAGGGGAAGAAGAGCAAGGTTTCCACAATCTCTAACACCAGTTCAGCCTCAAGTTGTAGTTGAGACTCCAGAGACCATGTGAAGGATAACCTACAAACATGACAGAAGATGAGAATACCTTCAAAAAGGCTTTCTTTGATATGACAGAAATGGTGAAGGTCCTCTATGAGGAGAGGAATAGCAGGTTGCAAGGAGAAAATTCCAAACCTCCAAAAGGAGAAGGCTCTTCAAGAGGATGTAATGGAAAAGGAGATAATGGGAATGGATACAAACCTCCACCCTCTCCATCATCTTCTTCATCTTCTTCTTCATAAGTATCTTCACACTCTTCCACTAATACAACCCTTACTCATACTCATCATCATTCTTCAAAAGGAATGGGTAAATCACCGTTTTTAAAACTTGATGTTAAATTCGAGTTGCCCATGTATAATGGTGAAGTGAATGTAGAGAAACTTGATAATCGGATTCGTCAGTTGGAGCTGTATTGTAGAATTCAGAACCTTCAAGAGGATGATATCAAAATTCAGTTGGTTTTGTTGAGAATGGAGGGTGAAACGCTAATTTGGTGGGAAGCAAGGACTCAAGACGAGATTAAAAAACATGGTAAGATCTCTATTACTTGCTCTGATTTCATTGCTACTATAAAAAGAAAATTCTACCCTTTAGCTCATATGAAAAAAGCTATCATGAATTGGAAAATTTTCATATAGTTAAAATGTCAAAATGTGCAAGAGTATACTCAGGATTTAGGAGAAGAGCTCTTATGTTACGACTAGACTTGTAGTCAAAAAATACATTGTTGAAATACATAGGAGGTTTGCATAGCTATCTTCAACACACCATTCTTATGTTCAATCCCATGAACCTTGATGAGGTTTGTGTTCAAGCTACACACCTCGAAGCAAGAGGGAAAAATGTACAAGAAGAAGGTAAGAAGAAGCCATACTAGAGTGGTGAAAGAGGAAAGAGATCTAAAGGAAAGCAGAAGAAAAATGCTTATGTTAAGAAAGAAGTGGACAAACTTGTGTGCAAGAATTGTTCCAAAGAGGGCCATGATGAAGCGCATTGCTAGAAGCTTCATCTTGAATTAAGACCGAAGAAATTTAACAATAAAGGGAAACAAAAGAAAAATTATGTTGTACAATAAGACTTGGGTTTCGACTCAAGTGACGAAACAAATATTGCAGCCATAGTCACTAAAGGAAAAGCCATGGAAAAAACAAGCAAAGAGAAAATTGTGGCAAGCACCAGTGCAACAAATAACTCCAACAATGCTTCAAATGAAGAATACATAATTGAGCTGTTCCATATCAGAGTTATTTCCAAACACACCAAGGTTAATACGTTGTTTGATAGTGGATCCTAGGGAAAATTAATTTCTACAGACTTGGCCAAGAATATGAATCTGGAAACCGTGCCTCATCTTGAACTGTATCTGTTGGGTTGGATAACCAAGGATGCAAATCTTTAGGTCATAAGGAAATGCTTTTTCAGGTTTGCTATTACTACCAATTTTGTTGATGAAATCGAATTAGATGTAGTGTCGCTGGATATTTCTGGAATTGTGTTGGGAAGCCCATATCTGTATGACCATAAATCTGTTTTCCATAGATTTGAGAAAAAATCTCATTTGTTTGAATATGGAGTGGAGTATATTGTAAGAGCCCATCGTACAAAGCTTAATCTATCTTTAGCAAGCTCAGGGAAAATGAAGTGACTGGTCAATTCCAGTAAGAATCTCGTGCTCCTTATGATCAAGTAGGAGAATGACACAAAGCATGAATCCTTTGCAGGCTATGATGTGAAGCTGAAAGCCGAATTGGTTGATGTGGTCAATCAATATGGAGATATGTTTCAAGAACCAAAGGGATTGCCACCAAAAAGGGGAATTCAACACGAAATTCAGCTACAACAAGACTGTCTACTCCCAAATATCGGTATGTATCGAATGTCAATTCAAGAAAGTTTAGAAATTAAGAAACATGTCCATGAATTGTTAAATAAAGGTGTAATTCATCCTTTTACTTCACCATGTGGTTAACCAATTGCTTTGCTACCCAAGAAAGATGGAACCTGACACATGTGAGTATATTATCGAGATTTGAATAAAATTACCATAAATAATCAATATCCAATGCCCATAATAGATTATTTTCTAAATCAGTTGAAGAATGAAAATTATTTCACTAAATTAGAATTGAGAAGTGGATATCATCATGTTAGAATAACTGAGGAGGATATTTGGAAGACTTATTTTAAAACCAAACAGGGGTTGTTTGAGTGGATGGTTATGCCTTTTGGTCTTTGCAACACTCCAACTACATTCATGAGAGTTATGAATGATGTTTTAAGATCCTTTCTTGAAGAGTTTGTAATTGTCTATTTAGATGATATTTTGATATTCATCAAATCACGATAAGAGCATGTAAATCATGTGAAGAAAGTGTTGGATGTCTTAAAAAAAGAAAATTTATTTCTGAAGATGTCTAAATGTGAATTCGGGAAAACTTCCTTAATGTATTTGGGCCACATAGTTGGAGTAGGTGAGCTGAATATTGACCCTCTAAAGTTTTGGTCATTGAGAATTGGCCAATACCCAAAGCAGTCACAGAAGTAAGGAGTTTTCTGGGAGCAACGCAGTACTGGAGGAAGTTCATTGCCAATTTCTCTTCCATAATAGCTCAACTACATGCTTTGACCAGTGTAAAGGTTGTCTTCCAGTGGGGAGGCAAACAAAAAAAAACATTTGATGCTTTAAAACAAAATATCAATTCAGCCCCACTTTTATCATTGTCGGATTTGAAACAACCATTTGAAATACAAACAGATGCAAGTGACTACGCCATGGGTGCAGTTCTTTTGCAACATGGTAAGCCCATTTCATTTCATTCTGATTTTTTTAATGGTGTTGTTATTAACTATCCTACATATGATAAAGAGATTTATGCATTTGTGCAAAGTGTGAATAAATGGAAGCATTATTTAATGGGAAAAGAAACCATTATTTAGATCGATCATCAACCTTTGCAATATCTGCAATCTCAAACAAAATTGCAGCAATCAAGGAACTTTCGTTGGATGGGATTCTTACAACATTCCAATTTGTAATCAAGTACAAGAAAGGTATTTATAACAGAGTTGCTGATATTCTTTCTAGACCGGTTGTTAATGTATCCATTTTACTCAAGAATCATTATGTTTTGCCTGAAAGTTATGTTGAACAATAGACACATGATGCTAACTTTCGAGAGGTATATTAAACTTGAGTCAAGGCCACCAAGTTAAGGAATTAGACTACCATGTACAAGATAATCTATTGTATCATTTGGGAAAACTTTATGTTCCATAGGGAGAGGGAGTAAATGTCACAAGGGGAGCACACACTTCTCTTATCGCTGGACATTTTGGTGTAAGTAAAACAATGGAAAACATTCAGAGGTATTTTTACTAGCCTCATATTCTTGAAAGCATGTCACGTTTTATCAGAGGTTGTTTATTGTGTGCAGTCAGTAAGCCTAGTAATAGGAAACTAGGATTGTACACACCACTTCCAGTGCCTTTACGTCCATGGGAGAGTGATTCTCTAGATTTTGTATGAGGTCTTCCTTTATCAAGAAAAGGTCATGATTATTTGTACGTAGTTGTGGATAGGTTCAGCAAGATGTGCATATTAATGCCTTGTAAAAAACAAATTACAGCGAAACAAACATCACAACTTTTCTTTGAAAAAGTATGGGTTCATTTTGGATTACCTACTTCTTTTGTAAGTGATCGTGATTCCTGATTTGTTGGGAATTTTTGGTCAAATTTATGGAACTTATGGAAACCAAGTTGAAGAAAATTAGAACCTTCCATTCACAAATAGATGGTCAAACTGAAGTGGTTAAAATGAAAGTTATTCATTTTCTAAGAGGATATTGCAGAAAACATCCTAAGTTTTGGGATGAATGGTTGCATTGTATTCAACATGCTTACAACCGAGAAAAACACTCTTCTACTATAACTTCTCCTTTTGAGGCATGTCTTGAGTATTTTCCTAAATCATCTTTGGATTTCATATTTGAGAAATATGTAGCAGTAGATGGACATAGCAACATAGATAGAGCAAAGAAATTCATTGAGAAAATTCAGTTGATTCACCAAATAGTTTAAGAACAACTATAAAAGAGTCAAGGAAAGTATAAGGCAATGCATAATAAGGATTGTGTGGATCGTCAGTTTCAAGTAGGTGATGAAGTTTGACTTTACATTATCAAGGAAAGGCTTCAAGGTGAAGGTAAAAAGATGAAACCAATCCATTTTGGTCCATTTAAAATTCTGGAAAAGATTGGTAATAATGCTTTCAAGCTTGATTTGCCTTCATATATGCAAATTTATTCCATTGTTAATGTTGAAAATTTGAGATTGTATGAGCCTCCTTTGATTGAAGATCAAGGAGAAAATGTACAGATTCCATCAATTGAAGATTTTTCTCCAGAATTTCTTGATGAGCTTCAGCAAGACACCATACTTGATAGAAGAATGAGGTCATCAAAGAGGGGAAATGTTGATTATCTTCGAGTGGGTCTCAAAGGTACAAATCCATCAAAGGCCAAGTGGATTGAAGAAGGGAAGGTGAGGGAAAAATACCCTCAACTTTTCAATAACTG
>APFE031705410.1:0-18439 GCA_000404065.3 Pinus taeda | reverse complement strand
GACCTACCCTACTCTAGCCTACCTTAACCTACTCTAGCCTAGCCTTACCTACCCGAACCTATTCTAGCCTAAACTAGCCTTACCTACCCTAATCTACTCTAGCCTAAACTACTCTACCCTATCCTAGCCTACACTAGCATAGCCTAACCTACTCTACCCTAGCCTAAACTAGCCTAGCCTAGCCAAACCTACTCTAGCCTAGCGTACTCTGGCCTAGCCTACTCTAGCCTAACCTAAGCTATTCTAACCTACCCTAACATATCCTAAACTACTCTAGCCTAGCCTTACCTAGCCTAACCTACTCTAGCGTAGCCTAACCAACTGTAGCCTAGCCTAGCCTAGACCCTAGCCTACTCCTGCCTATCCTAGCTTGACCTACTCTACCCTAACTTAACCTAGCCTAGCCTAGCCTAGCTTACTCTAGCCTACTCCAGCCTAGCCTAACCCACTCTAGCCTACTCTAGCCTACTCTAACCTAGCTAAGCCTAACCTAGCCTAATCTAGCATAGCCTAGCTTACTCTTTCCTAGTATAACCTAGCCTAGCCTACTCTAGCCTAGCATAGCCTAGACTACTCTACTCTAGCCAAGCCTAGCCTAGCCTACTCTACCCTAGATTACTCTTGCCTAGCCTACTCTCGCCTAGCCTAACCTAGCCTAGCTTACTCTAGCCTCACCCACTCTAGCCTACCCTAGCGTAGACTACTCTAACCTAGCCTACTCTAACATAGCCTAGTCTAGCGTAGCCTAGTCTAGCCCGCCCTATCCTAGCCTAACCTAACCTAACCTAACCTACTCTAGCCTAAACTAACATAGCCTAACCTAAACTAACCTGCCCTATTGTAGCATAGCCTAGCCTACTCGAGACTACTCTAGCCTAACCTAACCTAAGCTACCCTAGCCTAGACTCACATAACCTAACCTAAATTAACCTACCATATTGTAGCATAACCTAGCTTACTTGAGCCTACTCTAGCCTAACCTAATGTAGTCTAACCTAACGTAGCCTAACCTAACATAGCCTAGCCTAGTCTAACCTAACCTAACCTAACGTAGCCTAACCTATCCTAACCTAGACTAGCCTAACCTTGCCTAACCTAACCTTGCCTAGCCTAGCCTAACCTAGCCTAACTTAACCTAACCTTGCCTAACCTAGCCTTCCCTAACCTAGCCTAACTTAGCCTTGCCTAGCCTACCCTAGCCTAACCTACCCTAGCCTAGCACAATCTAACCTACCCTAGCTTACTTTAGCCTAACTTAATCTAGCCTAACATACACTGGCATAACCAAGCCTAGACTACTCTAGCCTACCCTAGCCTACACTATAGTCTACTCTATATTAGCCTAGCCTAGCCTAACCTACCCTAGCCTAGCATGATCTAACCTACCCTAGCTTACTTTAGCCTAACTTAATCTATCCTAACATACACTAGCCTAACCAAGCCTAGACTACTCTAGCCTACCCTAGCCTACACTAGCCTAGCCTACTCTAACGTAGCCTAGCTTAGCCTAACCTATTCTAGCTAGGCCTAAGCTAGCATAACCTAACCTGCTCTAGCCTAGACTAACCTAGTCTAACCTAAACTAATCTACCCTATTGTAGCATATCCTAGCCTACTTGAGCCTACTCTAGCTTAGCCCAGCCTAACCTAACCTAACCTAACCTAACCTAACCTAGCCTAAACTAGACTAGGCTATCCTAACCTAACCTAGCCAAACCTAGTCTAGCCTAACCTAACCTAGCCTAACCCATCGTAACCTAGACTAACCTAACCTTGCTTAACCTAACCTAGCCCAACCCAGCTTAGCCTAGCCTAACCTAGCCTTGCCTAACCTAGCCTAACTTGGCCTTGGCTAACCTAGCCTAGCCTAAACTAGCCTAGCCCGACCTACACTATTGTAGCCTAATCTAACCTACCCTAGTCTACCCTAGCCTAGCCTACCCTACTGTAGACTACTCTAGCCTACCCTAACCTAGTCTATCCTCCTCTAACCTAACCTAATATAGCCTGCTTTACCCTATCCTAATCTATCCTAGCCTTCTATAGCCTAGCCTACCCTACTCTACTCAGCCTAGCCTACCCTACTCTACTCAACCTAGCCTAGCCTAGCCAAGCCTACTCTAGCCTAGCCTACTCTAACCTACTATAGCCTAGCCTACTCTAGCCTAACCTAAGCTAGCCTAACCTACCCTAAGCTACTCTAGCCTAGCCTAACCTTGCCTAACCTACCCTAGCCTAGCTTAGCCTACTCTAGCGTAGCCTAACCAACTAGCCTACCCTATCCCCTAGCCTGCTCTAGCCTAGCCTAGCCTGATTACTCTAGCCTAGTCTAGCCTATCCTAAACCACTCTAGCCTACTCTAACCTAGCTGAGCCTAGCCTAATCTACTCTAGCGTAGCGTAGCCAAGCCTACTCTTTCCTAGTTTAACCTAGCCTAGCTTACTCTAGCCTAGTCTACCCCAACCTAGCCTAGCTTAGACTACTCTAGCCTACTCTAGTGTGGTCTAACCTAGCCTAACCTAGCCTAACCTAAACTAACCTACCCTATTGTAGCCTACCCAAGCCTACTCTATCCTACCCTAGCTTAGCCTAACCTACCCTAACCTAACCTAACCTAAGTTAGCCTAGCCTATCCTAGCTTAGCCTAACCTAGCTTAGCCTAACCTAAGCTAGCCTAGCCCAACTTAGCCTAACCTAACCTAACCTAACTTAATATGCCCTAGCCTATCCTAACCTAACCTAACCTAGCTTGACCTAGCCTTGCGTAGCCTATCCTACCCTACTCTACCCTACCCTACCCTAGTCTAGCTTACCTTGGTCTATTCTTTAGTAGCCTACGCTAAGTTACTCTATTTCACCGTAGTCTACTCTATATTAGCCTAGCCTAGCCTACTCTAGCATAACGCAACCTATTGTAGAGTAGTCTATCCTACCCTAGCTTAAACTTATTCTATCCTTGTGTAGCCTAGTCCAATTTAGTCTATGCTAGCCCACTCTAACTTAACCTAGCCTAGTCTAACACAATCTAGATTCCTAAGAGTTTATATATATACATGTTGTAGGTCAAAATTTTAATAAAATATATATTCAAGAACAATCTTAAAAAACATTTACACTAGAATTTAATTTTATCATAAATATTTAAATATAACAACATTATCACTTTATATTATATAAATTCAAACATTTTTCTTTGTACATTATGTTATTTTATTCAAAACCATATATCATACTACATTGTACCATTAATAGATATAGTGAAGAAATTAATAACATATTAAATATTTAAATTTGAAAATCATTTTAAAAACTAACTTAAACTAAACAATATTAATAAAGAGATCATTCAAAAACAAATTAAATTAAATGCTATTAATAAAAATTTAAATATAACAAAATTTATTTAAAATCAATTAAATGTAACAAAATTTATTTAAAATAAATTAAATGTATGAATATACAATTTAAAATACATTTAGCTTAACAACAGTACTAATGTAAAAACAAGATGTAACATAAGTTATAAGATATAAATAAAAAACTTATTTGTAAAATGTAAAAATATAATTGAAAATTATTTAGAGAAATCCAATAATCTAAAACTAAATTTTTAGAGGGATTATCTTTTTATTGGAGGGCCCATCCAAGGCTGATTTTGAGAGCTAGTGGTTAAGTCAACTATATTTTTAGTTGAAAAAAAACGGGTAGACATATAAATATAAAAGGAAGAAACCAATTTAAATAAACCACAAACTTTCGCACAGATAAACTAAGTCAATGAATAAATGTAGTGATATGATTGGATGAACAAAATTATAGTAATAAATTAACCCACCTAAAGAATAGTTAGGAATAACTTGTTGGTTAGAAACTCAGGAATAGTTAGGAATAACTTGTTCGTTAGAAACTACTTACGAAATAGAAACTCAGAAATAGTTAAGAATATCTTGTTCGTTAGAAACTTACAAAATAGAAAGTCAGGAATAGTTACGAATATCTTGTTGAAATTTTCGCAGAATAGAAGTCCATGGTTGATGGTTAAAAACTAATGAAATAGAAATAGAAACTCAGAAATATTCACTGAAATTACAAGATTGGGGTTTGTTTTGAGATTAAATCCAGGAGGAAATAGAACGGTAATTGTAATTGAAGTGCATGGAGGTTTGTATTGCTCTGCTTCACACGATGGAATGGATCCCGTAGCTCTGCTTCACACGATGGAATGGATCCCGTGAATAATTTTGAGAAAAATTAAACAATTGCATGTATGGCAAGGAGATTACAACGGCTGAAATGAATGAAGAAGAACCTATGGCATCTGTGAGAGCCGAGGAAACTTAAGGAAAATGGACTAAGAAAACTGAGATGAATGGACTGGGTTCTATTTTCAGAACAACTTAGAGGACATATAGTTATAATGGAGTTTTCCTTAATTCAACTATTTTAATTCAAGAAACATAAAACGAAGAGGCAGAACTAAAGCGAATAAACAAGGAACAATAATTGTAAGTTTAAGGAAAAATAAAAAATAAAGAGAGACCCTGCATATTGAATTGGAAGGTTGATTTTAGAAGGATTGAATTGAATCCAAATTAGTATCATTCAAGATGGACTCCAAAAAATTAGTAAAGAAGCCTTCCTGCAGTTGGGGGCTTTACTCGGCGTCGTATTATTTGTAGGCTGTTGAGTGAGAATCAGGTATTCTTGAAAGAGCTTTACTCTCATGGATTCTTGATCTGTTCACAGAAAAATCAAAATTAAAAAGCCAGGAAGACCCAAAACTACAGAGCAAGGTTAAAAGAATACAGAGCAAGGTTAAAAGATCTAAAAACTACATAAAAAGAACAGTGTTGTGATTATGAGACCAATAATTAAAACCTTTACAATGCTAATACTTACTATTACTATTGGTGCTGTCTATCTGTTACAATGCCAATAATTAAAACCATTCCAATTTTCCACAATCCGAAACTGAAACAATTAATAAATAAAAGCTATTAAACCATGAAGAAACTCCTAAGCTCTATGCATACCTGATTGTCAGTTCCAGGGTAGGCGAAAATGTATACGCAATTGTCCACTCCAGTGGTTATGTTTATAGAAATCTAAAATCTAAAAATAATCACATCTATCTTCTGCTCCACGTTTCTGCACCAAAAATAAAACCAGACAGCGAAATAATGAAAACAGAGAGTAAAAATTTGCTTCACATTCTGCAACAAAAATAAAATCAGGCAAACAAAAAGAACAAAGAAAAGAAAATCTAGCATCCAACCAGAGCAGAAACACCCAAAAAAAAACCAGCATGCATGAATAAATAAATCATTCAAGGCAATGCAGTGCAGAGTAGGGAACCAGAAATGAAAAAGAACAAAGAAATGAACTGAAAGCATAGAAGCAGAACAGAAAAACCCCAGCGTGCATGGCCATGCAGCTAAGAAACAGTTCAAGGCAATGCAGTGCATGGCCATGCAGCTAAGAAACAGTTCAAGGCAATGCAGTGCAGAGTAGGGAACAAAAAGAGGAGAGCGCGTATTCAGTGTGTGAGAATGTGTTTATATCGTCTGCTTTTGAAACGGTCAAAAATAGATTTTTCCTTTGCTGACATTCGAAGAATGAGTGGGTGGTAGGTATTCCATCCTCGTGCACTTCAATCCAAACTTTGAATTGCTTTTGAAACGGTCAGAAATAGCTTTTTCCGTTGCCGAAATTCGAAGAATGAGTGGGTGGGGTGAGGTGGTACTAGGTAGCACTTCAATCCAAACTTTGAATGGGGCAAAGACAAAAAAACAAAAATCAAAATCATAGTGCAATTAGGTGGTTGTGTTTTAGCTGAAGGACATTTCTTCAAGTGAATCTAAAAGTAATTGAATTTGTAAACATGATAATAAAAAATCTCGTTATATAATCTTATCTTAGCTTTTTTATAACTGTTAATTTGAAGGGATAGGATAGTGTCTGCCACATCATTTTTAGCTTCATTGCTAAAAGGGTTGTAACATGCTACTTTCTATTTATATTGTAGGTCTTTATTACGAAATAAGCTAACAAAGCTTAAAATATTCCATGCCAATAATGGGAGTTTCCTGATGGGGTAATCACTTTTAGAATATAAAAGATTTATTATATAAGTATAATATTTATGTTAGGAATATAAAAGATTTATTATACCATTACAACTATTTTTATTAAAATATAATGCATGTGTTGATAGGGATAAAAGAATAATCAGTAATGAAATGTAAAATAACATTAGGCTGCACTGAAAAGATTGAAATGAAGGATTTTTATATTTAATAATATTAAAATTTATCATGCTATCATGGAACAGTAGGGGACTAGGGCACCCCTCCAAGATAGCAGCCCTCAAGGATCTAATCCAAAGTGAAAAGCCTGAAATCATCCTTATTCAAGAGACAAAGCAAGATCAATCTGAAGTCAACAGGGTCCTCAACCAACAAAAGCAATACAGTGGTTGCGCCAGTGAAGCAAGAGGAGCCTCGGGTGGCATCCTAACAATGTGGGATAATAGCAAATGGAGCTGCAACTCCACCAAAATAAACCAGCACTGGATCAGCGTTAATCTAGAAAGCAAGGAGGATGGAGCAATGGTAAGAATATACAATATCTACTCTCCGAACCATTACAGAGAGAAAGAAGCATGCTAGAACACACTGGAGGCAAACTTAGAAGAAGACCAAGACAACAACCTCATTCTTGCAGGGGATCTAAATCTGGTCCTTCACGCCAATGAGAAAAGAGGGGGAACCTTCAGTACTGACCCCTTCAAAAATCGACTCGAACACATTATGTAGGAGCAAGAATTGGTTGATATCAAGCCTAAGAATCGATTGTATACTTGGAGCAACAGGCGTCTAGGAGCTGGAAATATTATGAAGAGGCTTGACCATTTCCTCATAAATATCTCTTATCTATCCTCCTTCGCTACTGGCCAGTCAAATATCCTCAATAACTCCGCCTCTGACCATTATCCAATAACGCTCACTCTCCTCAGACATTGCCAGCTCGGTCCTCTCCCCTTTAAATACTGTTCTCTATGGAATCGAATCCCCGAAGTAAGAAATGTGGTGTGGCAGGCCTGGACCCAACACGTGGAAGGCTCCCTGACTTTTATTTAGGAGACTAAGATGAAGAGAACCAGACAGGCTCTTAAAAACTGGGCAAAGACCAAATTCCAGGAGCCCGAATTGAGCAAAAAGCGCATCAAGAAAGACCTCGAAGAGCTACAGAATAAGATTGAGGCCGTTGGGCTCTCACAGCAAGACAAAGAGAGTGAAAAAGCGCTCTACTCGCAGCTGAGCCAAACACTAAGGGATGAAGAGGCTAAATGGAGGCTAAAATCAACACAGTTATGGCTGCATGAGGGAGATAAAAATACCTCTTACTTTCATAAGCAGGCTACCGTTAGAAAGGCCAGAAACATAGTGAGTTCAATTAAAGACAGTGAGGGGAACAGTTACACTACCCAGGATACCATAAAGGAAGCAGCCACCAACCACTTCAAAAATATCCTGACTGAAGATAAAAGTGAAGACGATTACTCAACTTTGCTCCAGCACATGCCCAAAGAAGTCACCCAAGAAACAAATAGCAGGCTCACGCGTGAAGTAGAAGAAGAAGAAGTCCAAAAAGCAATCTGGAGCCTTCCTCCAGATAAAGCCCCTGGGCCTAATGGGTTTCCAATTAGTTTCTACAGAGAATACTGGCAGATGATTAAAAAAGATCTTCTAAAGATGATACGTTGGGTTCTAAGGAAAGGAAAATTGGGGGGATTCACCAACTCAACATATCTAGCCTTAATCCCAAAAGAGAACAGACCTTCCACTTTCTCTAGATTCCGACCCATATCATTATGTAATTCAGCATACAAAATAATTACAAAAATCCTGTCATCTAGACTCAAGCCTCACCTACCCTCTTTGATCTCTTAAAACCAAGGGGGATTTCTTCCTAACAGGCACATAACTGACTCCATTCTTCTTGTGCAAGAGGCCATCCACTCAAGCATAATCCGAAAGGAGAAAGGTTTTGTCCTAAAGCTTGATCTTGCCAACGCCTTCGATAGGGTTAGACACACCTTCCTGTTTGCACTGCTTCATAAAATGGGATTCGACCCCTCCTTTACTAATATGATCAAAGCCTGCATATCGAACCCTTGGATATCCCCTCTAATCAACGGTAGACCTTGTGTTGCCTTCCAATCATCTAGAGGCCTTAGGCAAGGCTGGCCCTTGTCTCCCTACCTATTTATCCTCATGGCTGAGTCTCTAAGCAAAGCCTTGGATTTCAATCGAAGAACTGGTATGATCACTGACATCAAAATTGAGCAAGGCACAAAGAACATTAATCACTCACAATTTGCAGATGACACCCTCTTGATGGGAGGAGCGTCCATCACTATTGCAAGGCGCTTCAAGAAGATTTTAGATCAATTCATGGATTATTCTGGAGGAAAGGTCAATCAGGTAAAAAGCTGCATATACGGATGGAATGTTTCAAATCTCACCATTCACAACATTGCTAGCACACTAGGAGTCTCATACAAGTTAAACTGGAGCCACTTTACATACTTAGGAATGTCGGTGAGTATGGGTCCTCTGAAGGCCGACACATGGAATGAAATCCTTGACAAAATCCAGAGGAAAATCCAGCAATGGGGATCTATGTGGCTAAACCCAACTGGGCGCCTTGTCCTTCTCAAATCTGGTCTGACCTCTCTTCCCATCTATCGATTCTCTTTGCATCAAGCCCCAATGACTTTTCATCAAAAAATGGAAAGAGCGCTTAGGCACTTTCTCTGGAAAGGAGGGAAAACGGAGAAAAAAAATTCAATCTGGTTAGCTGGAAGAGTGTTATTCAACCTAATGAAAAAGGAGGACTTGGAATAAGATCTCCAAAAATGTTGAACTTAGCCCTTGGAGCTAAAATAATTTGGAGATTGATTTCAGGGGTTACAGCTTGGTGGAAGACGATTCTAGAGGCTAAATACCTGAGCAACTCAAGGCATCAACTCTTGGACACCAACATCCCCAATAGAGAAAGCACAAAAATCTGGAAGCTTTGCAAGAAAGCCATACCCTTTATGACTCAAAATATATCAAAGGTTCCAGGAGAGGGGAGCAACATCAAGATTTCCACTGACAGAATCTTAGGACAGACCCCTATTGGATCAAACGCGGAGGTAACCCCAGCCATAAGTTGGCTCACTGACAACGGCATATGGAGCTTAGCTCAAATATCGCAGTGGGAAAGTCATTCCCAAGCTTGGGCTGATTGGAAATTTCCAAGTTACCCAGAGAGCTAGAGCCAAGCATCGCGGCCTTAAAGAACCACCTGCACAGTAAAGCACCAACTCAAAGAGGCAAGCAAGATGGCTTCAGATGGGATCCCACGGGAACTCAATACACGGTCAAAGCTGGGTATCAATATCTATGCAACAACACCTTTCCATAGGCCATATGGAGTCAATGGAAGCTGGTCTGGAGAGCTAAAGCCCCTCCTAAAGTCAAATTCTTCTTCTGGCTTCTCCTGAAAGGGAAGATTCTAACAACATCAAACTTAAAGAAACGGGGTATTATGGGACCATCCAGGTGCCCAAACTGCTGTCAAGCAGAAGAAACAATACAACATCTATTTATAGACTGCCGGATAGCTGATGATTGTTGGAAACAAATGGCCTTAATTGGGGGAGTCACATGGGAACTAAAGGCAACCATTGCAGATACTGTCTACAATTGGAGGAAACATTGCCCATGGAAATAAAAGCAGAGAAAATTAACGCAAAGGATATGGAACGCTATACCTCTAACTCTAGTATGGCGCATCTGGCTGGCTAGAAACAAAAAAGTCTTCCAAGATAAAGGATGTAATAAAAGAATCATGTGTCACAAGGCAAAAAATTTAGCGGTGGAGGCAATCATAGCTCACACTCAAGGTAAGATCGAGGTCACCAATTACAGCATTGAAGAACGAAATTTGATCAGCTATGCCCAAGGAAACATACTCAACACCCAGGCAACAAAACAAGGAAATCCACAGTTGAAAGAGACTAGCAGCGCATGGAAGCTGAGGTTCAAGGAAAAGGAATTTGCTCTCTGGTTGAGCAACTGCAACAAATTCTACATGTTCTTTGACGGCACCTCAAAATCAAATCCAGGACTAGCAGGCGCTGGGGGTCTCATCTGCAACGCCAACGGTGAGACAATTCTCCAATTTGAGTGGGGGCTGGGAGAGCTATCTAACAACAGGGTAGAGGGACTGGCTTTGTATCAAGGACTCTCCCAGCTGATCAAGATAGGAATTAAGAAAGTAATGGTCTTTGGCGACTCAGCAATTATCATTAGGCTCATGGCGCAAAAGCAGAGCACGCCAAACATTCTTCTGCAACAAATCAATAGTAGAAACCAGATCCTCCACGAATTGTTGGAGGAAGTCCACTATTTCCATATCCTTCGTGGGCTGAATAAAAAAGCTGACCAATGTGCCAACAAGGCCTGCGATCGTCCCAAAGGCAACCTTAGCTGTAATAACAACTCATCCTTCCAACCGCTACCATGAGAGTCACGCAGCCAGTCAACGCACGGGGAACAACAGTCAGCAAAATCTACAATTGCAGGCATATCAGCAGAACAGGGGACAATACAAGCAAGGCAGATTGGACTTGCATCAGAACAAAAATCAGGGGATCCATTCAGATCACGGGAATCAGATAGCATGAAACAGGAAATCGTCCCGCCAATCAGAGCACTGCCCGAGGCCCAGATTCGCATAGGATGAAGCAGTGGAGCTTCAGGAAGAGCCCTCCTCTCTCCTGCCTTCACCAACTACATTTGCTTATTTATAATTGGGGGATCATGGCTCATTTCCTCACAAGAAAAATTCGAGCTCATAGTCTAGAGAGCAGAGCAGAAGGCGTTTCTTCTCAAGCCTTTCGAGGCAGCTCAAGTATTTTCTTTAGAGACGTAGGCTTAGCACGACTGGTGGCTTTTAGAAGCAGCAAGAAATTGTGAGCTCACAGTCCTGACAGCAGAACAGAAGGCGCACCCACTCAAGTCCTCCGAGGCAGCCCAAGTATTTTCTTTAGAGACGCAGTCTTAGCACGACCGGTTTCTCTCAGCAGCAACAAGATCTAGAGCCTACGAGATAAGAGAGAGAACAGAGCTTTCAGGCATCATACAGCCCCAATGGCGCGTCAAGAACAGTGTTTCCACTAAAGGGATTTACAAGCTGAGTTTGATGAGGTGCGAGCACAGTAGAAAGCTTTGGACGAACAAGTCCGCAGCCTGGAAGCAAGGCTTGAAGAACAGTGCAAAATAATCCATGAGAAATACAGAGCTGAGATGAACCTCTTCTTACACATAGTTCACTCCCTGCATGAACAGTTTAGCAACTTAAGAAACAGATGCAGCCATGTTGAAGAAAAGATTTCCATCCTCAAGTTTATGATGGAAAAGAAGTTCAAAGATGCAACATCCTCTTCCAGTGCAAAGCCAATCGAACCAGATCTTGATCCAGAAGGATCTACAGCAAGAAAGATCAACCATATAGACATAGATTAGTTATGATGTGCAGATGCAAATTTTGGGGCTTGTAGTATGTTCGAATCTACAGTAGTATAAGTAGTCTTAGAGGCAAAAAAACAAAAGTAAGAATCAAGGAAAGGAACCTTTTTGTAATTCCTTGGATTCAAAATGCTCAGGAAGCATCATATGTATGGCAAACTGCCTCTTTTTACTTTTCAGATTAATACATAGCAACCGAACTTTGTCTCAAAAAAATATTAAAATTTATCATTTCAGTGTCAATAGAGAATATCTTTTTAAAACAATACATGAAACTTATCTTTTAAACATTATTAATAAAAATAACATGTGCATTAAAGGTAATACAAAATAAATCAAAATATTAGGTTTCAAGTTATATTTACTATAGGTCATAGAGATTAAGGGTTATGTATGATATATATTTGTTAGAACTATTTTATTACTGAATGTTTTGATAATTATTAAAATATGAAAATCAAAGAACATGTAAATCAACAAATCATTCACACAAATGAATACAATATGCACTTTAGGGAACTTAAAATAGGAGGAAATCTAGCTAGAAGGTAAGTTCATTGTTGTTCTTTGTTTTCTTTAGTAATGGAAATGAAAACACAAAAAAAGAGACACTTACTACAAACTTTCCTTTGACATGATGGCCTAAGTGGCTACCAAAAAATCTTATTCATCATCTATTGCTTCCTAACATCTCGCTCCACAACCATGAAACAAATACAAAGTTAAAGGAATTGAATCTCCTCTATTTCAACTCACATAATATTTGGTATGGGCTAATAACCATCTACATTTAAGGCTTTTGCATTCCTCCACCCTCAATTAGCACTAGGTTTTAAACAATCTAAAATCCTCTTCAATGTCTACATTAGGGAAAATTTTAAGCATGAAAATTTATCCTAGAGTGTAGAAATGTTGGAAAATCCTACTAGCTACTCAAATTGTTTCGCCATATTCATCTAAAAATATAAAAATTTTATATACTCTACAAAATTTTGAAGAATTTTGGCATAAAATAATTTTAACCTAAAAAATTTATGTGAATCATCTTAAAAAAGAAAAAGGAAAGTAGTGAATACTTGATTCGAAAAATAATGGAAAACAAGTCTATCTATGAAATTTTTCTCCTAACATTTCTCATGTTCTAGATGTGTGTAGGTCCACCTGTGCCATCAACTTAGTAACATCATGGCCAACAAGGTACCTCCACTTGTGGCAAGCATAATTTATATATATGAGATCTTGTTGGGGTGATTTTTACACCATTATAAAGGTCACTATATGAAGAATTACGTCACAACATTCTATGCTAATATTGTAAATTTTTTACTCGAGGAATTTCCATTTGATTGAACAAAATGGAACTATAAAATTTGGAACTTTGAGTCTGTTAATTGGGACATGCCACTAACTTAACAGGTACTCCCCCAATAGAAACTCCTAATGTATGGGGCACAAATGTGGGAACATACATCTCAATAACCAATCGAATGAAGGTGGACTTAATTTCTCCTTATTCTACATTTCAAAAGGGGGAAGAAGTCCTTTTATACTGGATGAGCAACTAATTCTTGAAATCATGTGAGAACTACACAAAAAAGGAAAGGAGGATCACCAAAATGAGTTATATCCAATTGAACAAGTAAAGAGTCTATCAAAGAATGGTTCTAATTGAGTTGAAGATGTTCATTAATGAATTCAACTTTTATGTCTTAATCTTCCTTTGGATGTCATGTGTGAGTCCTAACTATATCTATGTTTGTGTCATTATTTATGCACAACTGATATTGATTAATGGTTTGTGATTCCTCTACCTTTAGAGTAAATCGTCTAATACTTCTTGAATCAAGTCTATTTTCATCTATATATTTACTTCTTGAGGCCCCTAGCCACCTAGACATACCTTTCTACTATTTTCCTTGAATTAGCTAACAACCAACACACTCTATGATGGTAGTCGCATAACCATTATTAGCTAATGGAACTTTATCTCTGTCATCCTACAAGTGTTTCAAGTGTTATTAGCATTTTGGCTTAAGCACAAAATATGGGTCCAAACCTCATGATAGACCAACACTCAATATTTGACCTCCAGACATCGACTATCCATATCACTTGATACTTCCATCTAATTGCCATGTTAGCACCATTGCACATTCTAATCTATATCACCTTGTCACATAATGTGTCCACGTCAACAACATGTCATCTCCAAGTCTATGCCACATCAGTGACACGAAAGCTCCACATTGATGCCATATGACCACCACATTAGTGCCACATCATCATCATGTTAGTCCCATGTTATATCTGTGTGAGTGGCACATCAAAGCCACATTATCATATATAACCTTAGGGCCCTTATGAAGTTTCGTATAATTGGAAGAAAGCCCTGATAGGAGGGCTTGAGGATCTAAACCCAATATCCATCACTTAAAAATATTGGACCATACATCACAATTAACTAATGGATAATGTGAATTTTGTTAGAATCAAGGAGTTGAGCTTCTGCTTCCTAGAGAATTCTAGGAATTGTCCTCCCAATCTTAGAATCCATCACTCAACAATTCCCTAACTTCTTATTAAGCAGTAGAAGTGAAAATTTTATCTACAGTCGAGGTTTCTACAAGACTCTAAAGAATTCTCTAATCATTGAAAATTAAAAGTCTAATTCTTAAAATACAACAACTCCATATCCCTTTCTAGATATCTCTTGGTCATGGCCCGTATGTTAGCCATATGATCAAGAGATTAGGATGACACCTTCCTATCAAGAAATTTTTGTACATTGTTTCTCTAAAGAACTCCATCCCAAAATTTTTTCCATCCCAAAAAGTTGTCAATCCTCCAATTTCTCCAAGGAAGGAAAGTTGGTAGAGGGGTCTTGAGGGTTAATAATGACTTTGACAAGGAAGCGAAGGAAGATTTCTCATGTATAGAGATCCTTCCTAACCATGAAGGCACCCAAGCACTCCACCCTCACTACTAGTAACCATTTAACTTCCCACAGGAAGTCACATAGGACATTACACATGATTTGTCTCTTCTGAGGCCTTTAGACCTATTCTCCTAACTAGGGAGGCATTTTTAATGATTTTTATTGCAAACAAACATACATCATGGTTTCCAAATCCTTCAATTGACTTAGCACGATCAACATCTTTATTTCAAGGAAATTTGAGCTCTTTAGATCCATCAACATACTATATAGCCATTCAAGAATTGTTCAATGAACTCTGCAACATTTTTCATTGGATGTTTTATGAATGCAACTCTCACCCATGTCATTACCTTGCCCTTAAGGCTAATTTCCTTGACTCCAAGTATAAAACACGTTCAAAAATACCTTTTAATATCTACATCAAACCTAGGGATTCTATGACCTAGCTATGTTAGACCAATTTTATTTATTAAACTCATTGATATCTCTCAACAATAAACTAGTTATCATGGCTATCCAAGGCATTGAGGGGTGAGCTTCCCTGGTCTTCTTAGCCTTTTTATTTCGTTGGGGTCTATAACATATGGGATATAGACACTAACAAGGACTATAGGTCAATCTACCCCATCCTCCTTACACACATTATAAGTGCATATAAAGTTACACAAGCAATAATATGAACATTACATAGTTATGGTACCTATTAAAGGCATATTTATCCTACCATAACATAAAAAGTAGTACAAAATATATAATACCTATGTAGTAGGAAATCCATAGATACACAACCTGTCAACATAGATTCCATTTTATGCATTATGGTTTACATTACAAATTTATGTTAGCAAGGGTACTTATCTGATGAGAGATAAAAGGACTCCCATAATTGATGAAGGGTAAGCCACATTCCACCCCACAATAGGCTTAGATTCATCACAATATTTATTTAAGTTGGCAACCACCAAGTCAAACCATGAAGCCATCATGGAGGTCCCAACCAAAATTACAACTTGTAAGCATGAAGACCATTCTCCTACTTTTCATCAAGCTCCTTAGTTTTCTTATCGTCAAATAAATCCTAGAGTTCATTTGAGCTACTTTATGTGGTTTCTCAGCTACTGCTACAACATAAAGGGGGGTTTTAAGAAAATATTTGATATAATTTTTTAGTAAATTTTCTTAAGTTGAGACAAAAAAATGTATATATTGTCTTAAATATTGCCTTTAAACGAGTGCCTTAGGAGACAATTTTATTTTTTTCTATAGAGAGATAACAATTGGGATTAAATACATATTGCTTTTATAGAGACAATATGTCTTTAATCCTAGCCATCATCTCTCTAGCGATAATAAAAAAAGTATATTTAAAGGCAATACAATATCACTTTTCTCTCTTTATAGGCAATATAATACAACGAATCTAGAAAAATATCTCACGATTGAAATAAATCAATATAAAAAGTATTTAATTAAAATAAAATATAATATCATTGATTAATTCATGTTAGGGAACCGTGGAATCGAACGACCAACCTCCTACTTATAAGGAAGATGCTCTTCCATGGAGTTAGCACCTTTTAGGTAATTATGTGAGGAGTTATTCCAATCCTTGAAAGTGCATTATACGCATTGATTTAAAAACAAACCCTGCACATAATGACATCATATTTTTAAAATATACAATAATACAATTCTTATTTCTAATTTAATAAAAAAATTAATGGATTTATCTCAATGTTACACCCCTATAGCATGACCTGCACAATAAGATCATATTTCACCATTCAATAGTTTTGTTCCAGATGGTAGTCAAAACTATGTTAAGTCACAAAACCTCTGTACAAAGAGTCAATAACAAATTCAATAATTTTACAAGAAACTCTAGGTCGAAAAACCTCTCTTGCAAAATTTGGTTAAATAAATGAAAGCATTAGCCTTTTTATTTGTTGGAACAATAGCTTAGGAATCTAACCCATAATACTGCATCCCGTCTTATCTCAACTTATTTAAAAATATTAATGAAGTATTTTATTTCCTCAATTTCTACTTCAGCAAGCTCAAATTTCATAACCAATCACATCACTGTCGATCAAATGTAATAAGAAATTAAAATGCAATTAGCTCAAAAGTTATATGTTCTAACCAAACTAGGGAAGCACCTTCTCTCTTTTATAGAAGAAGTGAAGAGAAGTTTACATTGAAACTACCCATGCAAGTGATGTGCCCCATTTAACACTGTTAAAACCTAACCATAATGTGTCTAATAGAGTGTCCCATCATGCATGGTTAAGCATGCCTTAAACATAATACTTACTACAATAGAATGAGTACATGGATTCATCAGCCCAAGATGGCTAGGTTTAATGGCCATCTAAAGATTGAAAACCTCCTCATGCAATGTGCCATTCCTAACTTGGGATTTGCACCACCTTAAAATAGTGTGAACAATGTTTATTGCAATACCATGGATGAATTGAACTAGATCTACTAGGTATATGCTCCATTGAAGGATAATAACTCCCAAAAAATAGGTAAACTATAATAGCCCTATTTCAAGTCACAATTGAAAAAGGGTTCGTTGCAGAATCATTGTGAACTGAACTAGATCAGTTGGGTACATGTTCTGGTGAAGGATAATAACTAGCAAGTAAGAAGTGAAATATAACAACTCTATTTCAATTCACAATTGAAAAGTGGTCTACAATGGGGCCATGAATCAACAAATAAAGACAACATATGAGAGGTCATGTTCCCTGAAATTGATGCGGGTTACCAGAATTATGAGAGGGATGACCTTGAATGACTCGTATTTATACTATTAAATTTAACCATTTTCCACATAAAATTATAGTAAATGGAAAAAATCACAACAATAATAATAGGTTGACTATTCTCCCCTACAGTATCCACCCTCATTTATTTCTATGGTGAATAATTTTAGATGGCGTAAAAAGTACATACAATTGAATTCAACACTATCTCTGTCACTTGTAAAATCAACAACATCAACAACAATCATAAAATAGGATGCATTATGATTTTTTACATCCATAGCCAAAAGATTAGAAACCACCAGGGCAATGATTTTTAGAATATGGATTGATAACAAAAACTCAATGTGAAGACTTATAACTTACTCAACATAGAACCAAAGTATGCACGATAGCTAACAAAGATAATTGACTAGATTTTTACATTCCATCAATTGAATGCTACTCCTTTCCAAGTCACACTTGAAAAGGGTTCTGCAACTTGATTGTGAATACAATACTAAGAGAGCACATATGAGAAGTCATTTTTTAATTAAATTAATGGGTCACCCTATTTATGAGAGAGACATCTTGTCACAAATAGTATTTATATTCCTCCCTCGAGTAGGCATCATCATTATAGCTATGGTGATTTGAGTGTACATGTTTTCCATATACAAAATACTAAATTCCAAGGGCATAATTCTTTATTGTTATTTTTCACTTATTTGTAAGATATTTTTGTCATTTCACCTCTCTTCTCCATAGATTTATGAATTAAAAAAATATTTTATTATACATGATGCATCAATGATGAAACTTATTCACTACAAGTTTGAAGGTGCTTTATGCATAACACTTAGTGTCTAGCCATACAAGTGATGATTTACAAAAGCATTATAAATTCCCATGTTACATAACCTTAAGTCAATGATAAAGGTGTTTCAATTTTGGAGAGTGAAATTTAATTTTTGCAATTTACCTTACATTTGTCAAGGATAGTCAAGGAGGAATGAATTTTACTTATTTTTCCTTATCTCAATTAGAGAAGAAAGGTGTTCTACTCATTTAACCTCAACTCAACTCAACTAGGAAACCATCGTATCCATTTTTCCATTCCTTCAGTGAAGGAGAAAGGTGCTAAAATTAGTTTTGTTGGTCGTTTTTGA
>APFE031705398.1:0-11367 GCA_000404065.3 Pinus taeda | reverse complement strand
AAGTTGTCACATAGTAGTCTACATGAACTCTCAAACACTTCCCAACATGTGGTCTCGATGTAACCTTTTACACTTATAGAAAGGGGTGTATAAGTGGTGGCAATCCTGAGGAGGGACACGTAGCAATGACCATTTAACTCTTGTCGATTTTTCACATAAAGAATAGTAGGGTTTTGGTGTGAGGTTTTAATGCACTTTATGTTTTCGACTTGCCCTTTTGTACTAGCCTTGGTTTCGCAAACGCGGTTATTTCACACCTCCCAAGGGAAATTTGGAGTTCATTCTTATATTCACAGTGGTCTAGTTAGACTTTGTCGGTGCGCTTTGCCTTCGCTTGTTTCTTGTGCTGGTTTGTTAGCGTTGTGCCTTCACTTGACCCATGTGGTGGTTTGTTAGTGTTCTGCCTTCTCTTCTTCCTTGTGGTGTTTCATTTTGCTAGTTCTGTGAGGTTTCAAGTCGACTTTCAACCTGCAAGTTGTTTCATCTATGTTACTTGGCTCATGCTTTGTCTCTACTCTGCTCATGATGATTTGTTTCTTGGTGTTGGTTTTGGTGATGATCTGGCTCTGTGTAATCGTAGGCTCTTTCCTTGCTGCTGCGGTGGACAACTCAACATACTCTACTTCAAGTAATTTTTTGTTCCAATTTCATTTATGCATTTCGTTTTTATGTCTCTAATCCTCTAGCTCTTTAGTAAGCAAGTAAATTTCTCCTATGGCATTTCAAGTAAATCCCCACTATTTTCTTCATTTATCTACTCACTGTCATTTTATTTTGTTGGATCTACTCATTTCTTGACTACCACCTTGTTTTTGTGGTGGTGTGCAGGTCGTTCCTGGGGAACGCTGCTCCATGGCCTTCTCGTTGGGAGTATTCAAAAGTTCGGGGGAAAACTGGGTAGGATCTCTCTGTGGCTGTATCTTTTCTTTACTTGCTAGTTGGGTATAACCCTTGGGGTTTCGCTCTCTCCTTGTGTTTGTATGGTTTCGTGGATTTTCGTACCCTCACTGTTTGACTACTTTGGGCCTGCAAATCATTGTTTTCAGTGTTCGTGTGTTTCAAAACCCTCTACTATTTTTGGGTTATATAAATGTATAATGAACTGTTAAATTTGGAAGTGTAACGAATGCATAGGTGTGTTGGAATATTGAATGTAAATGTACCTAGTTATTTTTGTTGAGAAAAAGTTTTATTGTCTTTGTTGGCTTTGCCTTTGTCTCGTTCCTAGTCTGAGATGCCTTCAGTCACAAGATTTTGTTGATGACATTCGGCTTCTTAATGAATTATTTCACTATTTTGATTTGAATAGAATGTCTGAAACATTAATGCATAGGAAAACAAAAACTATCTTGCTTCCTTAATGACAGGTTCTAGATTCATTTTCCTTCGTAGATATTTCAAGAAAAATTGTAATTTCAGACTCTATGTCCTTTCTTCTCTCTAGATGGCAGCCCCTTTCATGAGGCTCTGGTTTTTCTTTTTCAATGCCTTACTAGCAGTTTATTATAGTTGAGGAACTCTTCCTCAATTACCTTTCAGTTGTCTAACACTTTCTTTAAACATACTCTTAACTAATCTTATTTTTACTTACATGCTTAATTTTTAAAGGATAATGGTTGTGTTAGACTTAATTAAAGTAAAAAATAAAATAAAAAATGAGATTTTTTTATTTATTTCTAGCAAAAAATAAAAATCCATTTACCAGTTGTCTCCTTTTTAGTTGAATGTTCCTACATCACGCTCCTGGGGTAAATTAATCTCATGGATCTCGTCCATGAGCTCTTGAATAGAGTACCTGACACTTTGAATCCGGCCAACATCTAACCAAGAACTATCTTCAATAGGATGGCCCTTCCACTTGACTAGGTACCATAAATATTCTTTTCTTCGAGTTCGTCTAGCCACCTGGGTGTCTACGATCTGTTCGATCTCTAAAGGCTTTACATGGGACATCTGTTTAATCCACAAGTCATTCTCATTCTGGGTTTTTCGTGTTCATCTTTGCAAACAGTCATCTGCATTTTCTGCAATGTGTGGGTACAAATCCGCCACATTAAAAATGGGTGAGATTCTTATATATGGAGGTAACTGCAACTCATAAGCGTTCACAAAAAACCTTCAAAGAATCCTGCAAGGCCCAATTTTCTTCCATCTTAATTTATTGTATTCACCTTTAGGAAACCTCTCCTTGCATAGGTGTGTTAATACAAGGTCCCCTACATTGAATTGTACCTCCCGCCTTTTCAAATCTGCTTTCTGTTTGTATTTTTGGCTTCTGTCTTGTAATTTTAATTTCAACTATTCATGAAGATTGTTGATTGCCTTTGCGAAATATTCACCATCAACACTCATGTGCTCCAACTGACCCAAATCTTGCAACTCATGTACTCCATGTGGGTGCATTCTGTATAGGATCTGGAAAGGACTACTGACCATGCTTCTATTGGGGGAATCATTATAATCAAATTCCGCTTCTGTAAGTACTTGATCCCACTATCAAGAATTTTATCCAACCAAACTCCTTAATAGATTTCCCAGACTTCGGTTCACCAATTCGTTTTGCCCATTAGTCTATGGATGATAAGTTGAGCTAAAGTTTAGTTTGGTGTCTAATTTTTTCCATAAGGTCCACAAATGATCTGTAAACTCTACGTCTTGGTCTAAAATAATAGACTTCGGCAAGCCATGTAATATGACTATCTCTGTGAAGAACAAATGTGCTACATGTGTGACATCACTGGTTTTCGTGCAGGAAATGAAATGTGTCGTTTTGGTGAAATGATCCACCACCACCATGATGGAATTGAATCCTCATTGTGTCTTTGGCAGATGTAGGACAAAGTCTAAACTGAATGAGTCCCATGGTCTATTTGGAATAGGTAAGGGTGTATATAACCATGTGTTTTGGTCGTGTCCCTTTGCAAGCTGACACACTTTGCATCTAGTCACAAACCTTTGTACATCTCTACGCATCTTTGGCCAATAGTAAAACTGGCTTAACTGATCCAAGGTCTTGTTTATGCCAAAATGCCCTGCTAAACCTCCATTATGCTTTTCCTGGATTAAGTTCTCTCTCATAGAACATTCCAGAATAGACAACTACCCTCATTTGAATAGCAACCCTTCCTACATATTATAGTCGAGCCATGAATTGTTACCTCTCAACCATGGATTTTGGCAAGCTTCATAGCCTTCCTTAAAATCTGCATATCTTTCATACAAGTCCCTAAGATGTTTGAATCCTAATACTTGCATTGTACTTTCCTGTAGGATCAAATTCCTCCTGCTTAATGCATCTACCACTTTGTTGGCTTGACCTCTGATGTGTTTCAACAAAAATGTAAAACTCTATAGGTACTCCACCCACCTCACATGTTTATGGTTCAACTTATGCTATTGCGTAATATACTGTAATGCAGAATTTTCTGAAAATAAGACAAACTCATTAGCCAGTAGATAATGTCTCCAATGATTTAGAGCTTGAACCACTGCATAAAATTCTTTGTCATAGTATGTGTACTTCTACCTACTTTCATTTAATTTCTCACTGAAATAGGCTATTGGCTTTTCCTCTTGGCTAAGTACTACACCAATGGCTGTCCCATTGGCATCACATTGAACATGAAAAAATTTGTTAAATTTTGATAATATTAAAATTTGTTTTTTAGTGATCTTCCTTTTGAGCAGCTAAAAACTCTTTTGAGCCTATTTTTTCCAATGAAAGGTATGATTTGCCTTCTTAATGGTGTCCACCATGGGTGCAAAAATCCCACTAAAATTTTTAATAAACTTTTGATAAAAAATCACCAATCCATGAAAAATTTGTACCTCAAACAAACTCTTGGGAGACGGCCAGCTAACTACGGATGTAACCTTTTCCAGTTCCATTTTCAGTTCATTCTCGGAAATCACCAATCCAAAATAAATTAATTCTTTATTGAAAAAATAACATTTCTTCAAATTTATGAGTAATCTATTTTGCTGCAATTTTTCTAATACATAGCTCACATGTTGAAAATGCTCTTCATTTGTCTTGCTGAATATAAGTATATCATCCAGATATACAATCACAAATTTACCATTGAATTCTTTCATCATCTCATTCATCAAACACGTGAACATGCTTGGGGCATTGCTCAATCGAAATGGCACAACCAACCATTCATATAAGCCTTCATTAGTCTTGAAAGTTTTCTTCCACTCATCACCTTCTCCAATCCTGATTTGGTGGTAGCCACTTTTCAAGTCTATATTTGAAAAGTATGCTGCTCCACTCAAACAATCCATAGATATCATCCATTCGAGGTAAACGAAACCTATATCTGATAGTGATCTTATTAATTACCTTAGAATCAGTGCACATTCGCCACTCACCTGCTTTCTTGGGAGCTAAAATAGTCAAAACCACACAAGGGCTTAAACTTTCTCAAATTTTTCCTTTATCCAACAACACCTGCACCTGCTTCCTGATTTCTTCATTATACTTTGGACTCATCCTATAAGTAGCTTTTTTTGGCAATCTGACTCTTGGAATGAAATAAATATGGTGACTAATGCTCCGCTTTGGTGGTAATGGGTTTGGTAGATCATCTACCACAATATCACTAAATTGCTTGCAGCATTTCCTGTATCTCTTTAGGTAAGTCAATGATTTCGATATGGAACAATACCAGTTTTGTTCTTTGCACAACTGCATATTTTACCTTATCATCCTCCATCTATCACAAAAACTCTTTTCCACCTAACAGTAATGTTTTTATTCCATTGGTTTCTGTAGCATCCTCTCCCTTTATGGGCACTAGCGTATGCTTTATCCCATATCTAACAAACTTATAACAATTTCTTTCCCCGTCATGGACGACTTTCCTATCATACTGCCAGGGTGTGCCCAACAGAATATGGCACACGTCCATTGGCCTGATATCGCAAGTCACCTTGTCCTTTTACTTGCCAATATGAAACTGTACTTCGCACTGCTCATCGTCTAGCAGTTGGTGACCTTTCTGCAACCAACACACCCTATATGGAGTTGGGTGCTTCAACTTCTTCAAACCCAATTTCCCCACCATTTCAGTAGCTACCGTATTATCAGTACTTCCACTGTCTATGATTAATTTGTAGAATTTCCTGAGCAACTTGCACACAGTCTGGAACAATGCTTTCCTTTGTGTCTGATCAGCTACTTCCTTAGCTGGTTTCAATAATACCTTTTTCAACACCAGGGCTTCCCCAATTTCAGGCATATTTTCCACCTCTTGTGGCGGTGCCTCTACTTCATCGAGGTGAGAAACATATGCTCCCCTTTGTCCAGTTTGTTCATTTTCAGGACATTTGAAGGACCTGTGTCCCCACTTGTGACACTTGTAACACTGATAGTCATTTCCTCTCCCTCTTCCATTACATATTCTTCGTTGGTATGACCTTCCTCCTCTGGTGCTACCTTCCCTTTTAGTTTGCCCTGAATTCTTCAAACTTCTTCCGTCTTCATTGTTGTTGGCAATTCTACCTCTACCAAAGGACTGTCCCCTACCTCTGCCAAAACCACGTCCTCTTCTGTAATTCTGTTTCCTCGCAATCTTTTCCTCCGCCTTCAAAGCACTCTTATAGGCTTCCTCTATGGTCTTAGGGGAAAGAATACTAATTTCATATAGGATCTCCATTCGTAGACCATTTACAAACCTCGTTGTTCTTTCAAGGGTATCTTCAACATAAATAGCTCTCAGGTTTACTTGATAAAATTCTTTAGTATATTTATTTATGGTCATCATTATTTATCTCAGGTTCTCTACTTGTCTATAAAGGGAAATTTGGTAATCTTTAGGCAGAAATTTGCTCTTCACCCTAGCAATCACCTGTCCCATTTTTTAATCAATGGTTTGTTCAATCTTCTCCTTTCTGCCTACACACTGTCCCACCACAATGTTGCATCTCCCTTCATCTTGGTGACAAAAAACCTGATCCTCTTGTCTTCACTGATTTTGTCATATTCAAAATACTTATCTAGCTCACTTATCTAGTCTAACAATTCCTTTATGGACAAACTGCCACCATAATTAGAAATATCTCATCTTGGCTTGCTACTAGCCAACAAAATTGACCTCAATAGTTTAATCTTTGGTCCCTCTTCATCTGACCCATCTGTTGTGGCTTCATTTTCCTCCTCACTATCATCCCCACCTTCCAGATCTCTATGCCTTCTTGCTCCCACTGCTGCCAAACGTGAAGTTAAAGTTCTAATCTCTTCTCATAGCCCTTCATCTGATACACTTCTAATGGCTTTACCTTGACCCCTTCTTCCTACCTCCATCTTTACTGTGAGAAAGGAACTAACTTTCTCTGATACTAAAACTTGGTGAAATCTCGAGGAGGGACACGTAGCAATGAAAATTTAACTCTTGTCGATTTTTCGAATAAACAATAGCAAGGTTTTGGAGTGATGTTATAATGCACTTTACTGTTTCGGCCTACCCTTTTGTACTAGCCTTGGTTTCACAAATGTGGTCATTTCACACCTGCAGAGGGAAATTTGGAGTTCATTCTTGTATTTGTTGTGGTTTGGTTTGGCTCTGTGGGTACATTATACCTTCGCTTGTTCCCTATGGTGGTTTGTTAGCCCTATGCCTTCACTTGTTCCATGCAGTGGTTTGTTAGCATTGTGCCTTCACTTGTTACTTTCAGTGGTTTATTTTGCTTCTTCTTGGAGATTTCAGGTTCACTTTCAACCTGCAAGTTGTTTCATCTCTGTTACCCAGCTCATGCTTTGTCTCTACTCAATTCATGATGATTTTTTTTCTTGGTGTTGGTTCTGGTGATGATCTAGCTTTGTGTAATCATAGGTTCTTTCCATGCTACTGCGGTGGATGACTGAGCGAACTCTACTTCAGGTAATTTCTTGTTCCAATTTCATTTCCGCATTTTGTTTTTAAGTCTCTAACCCTCTATCTCCTTGGTGAGCAAGTAAATTTCTCCTATGGCATTTCTATTGGGAGAAACCCTCTAGCGAGAGACTCGGTTCTTGTCCTTTGGTGTGGAGTCAGGACTTTTCCAGGTGAATCCCTGCTCCTTTCTTTATTTACCTGTTCACTGTCCCTTTTTTTGGTGGCCCTACTAGTTTCTTGACTGTCGAATTGTTTTTGTGGTGGTGTGCAAGTCGTTCCTAGGGAGCACTGCTCCACAGCCTCGTCCTTGTGAGTCTTCGCAAGTTTCGGGAAAAACCAGGTAAGATCTCTGTGTGGCTATATCTTTTCTTTACTTGCACTGTCCTTAGTTGGGTATAACCCTTGGGGTTTTTCTTTCTCCATGTGTTTGTATGGTTTCATGGGTTTTCATACACTCGCTGTTTGACTAGTCTGGGCTTGCAAATCATTGGTTTCGATGTTCGTGGGTTTCAGACCGTCTACTATTTTTGGGTTATATTAATGTATAATGAACTGTTAAATTTGGAAATGTCACAAATTCACAGGTGTTCTTGAATATTGAATGTAAATGTACCTAGTTTATTCTGTTGACAAAAAGTTGTATTGTCTTGGCTCCTGGTCTATGATGCCTTCAGTCACAATATTTTTTCGATGTCATTCGACTTCTTCATGAATTATTTCACTATTTTTATTTTAACACAATGTCCGAAACATTAATGCAGAGGAAAAGAAAAATTGTCTTGCCTCCTTAGTGACAGGTTCTAGATTCATTTGCTTTCATAGATATTTTAAGAAAATTTGTAATCTCAAACTCTATGTCCTTTCTTCTCTCTAGATGGCAGCCCCTTTCATGAGGCTTTGGTTTTTCTTTTTCAATGCCTTACTAGCAGTTTCTTGCAGTTGAGGAACTGTTCCTTAGTTACCTTTCAATTATTTCACTGTTTCTTTAAACATACTCTGAACTAATCCTATTTTTACTTGCATGCTTAATTTTTAAAGGACAATGGCTATGTCAGCCTTAATTTAAGTAAAACAAAAATAAGACAAACTTCAAGATGTTTTTCTTTCTTTCCAGAAAAAATAAAAAACCATTTCCCAGTTGTCGCCTTTTCAGTCGGATACTCCTACATCAATAAGCCCTCTATTTATTTTCAATGTTTGTTCCAAAATTTTGGGCCTTCACCACAACCCCTAACATGACCTATTACTTCTATGTATTTAATCATTTGTGGTTCTTAGTAAGTTAAGTATGTCATTCAAAATGATGTTTAGTTCAGAGTTAGAGCTTAGTATTTATTATCATGTCGTTCATTATGATTTTAGTGAAATACATGCTCTATGATCATAACCAAAAAATCACTCACATAACACTCTAATTCCAAATCAGAAGTTTATGCTTAGTTGATCTATTTATCAATCTAAATCATTTCAATAAGCGACACATGCACCACTAAGTCTAACATGCCCGTTAGTGTCACACTTCCACTGGGATGAAACCACATGATTAATAAAAAATCATAATGATGCAAACCCAAGTCAAACACCATTACATTCAAAATTATCCATAGTTCATCAAAATATAAATGAGTATAAATAGGTACATATATTCAAATTCATAGTGCAATTGATTATGGGACAAGGAATCTCCACCAAACCATAGAAAGTTGTAGTTACATTTACTTTCTTCTATTACCCCCAAGCCATATTCAAAATCTTGGGGGGATGCTTTCTCAAGGAATTTATCACTAACTACCAACAAATAAACAAGGACTCTAGAGGACATCATTCCTTAATCACCCTAGCTATTTGTTCCCTCTTCATCAGCACATAGCATCCAGAGGTACTCTACCCCACCCTAAGTGTACAAATTGATTCGCCTGTTTCTAGTGAGTCCATAATCCACTATAACCGAAGTCTTCATTCAGGTCCTTTTTTAGTACTACTTCATAAATGGCTCGAGAGATTATATCCCAACCGAGAGCCTCTAGGGAGCCAAGATGTTACAGGACTTTAAAGACCCCTTTCTCAACCCACAACCTTAAGGGACCGACGGTATTAAAAGGCTTCATGGATTTTATATCAACCCATAGCCTCTCGGGACCCCAAGTTGTTACAGGGCTCCTGAGACAAGAAAATAAACCTACAACCTTTAAGAAACCTGAGAACCCATGCCCTTCTCTTCTCTTCTCCTTGCACTATCTAATGATTATCCTCTCTAAGCACCTGATCTAGTGCATTCTCCTGCATTAATTCCCCACATGCCCTTTGTTCTCTCCCTCCCTTCCTTCTTCCTTTTTTTTTTTGTTTTTTCCCATATTTTTGCATCCTCATGCCTGCTTCCTTTGAATTCATTATCTTTCTTGGTGGGATTTTGTCCTCTTTTCTTATTATTGCTTCTCAAGCAACATGGGTTGTGTACTTTTTATTATAGCTCACTCAATTTTGATATCTATCTCATTGAATTCATGCACCATCATCCTTCAGTTGCTATCTAAGAAGCTTAGGTTTCTCTCTCTGCACAAAAAACCATTATCTCAAACATTCCAGCTCCTTCCCAAACTCTGGAATCTGTGTCCCTTTGCTCAAATACATTTTTTATTGTTTTATATATATAACATATTTAGAACACATTATATGAGGAACCTTTGGATGGGGTTGTCACAGTCCCCTCCCCATTGGAGGAGCACCACCCTCAGTGCTCTTTCACCCATAATCAATATCAACATTTTTTTTAAACCTAACACATAATGTTTCATGGAGCTTTATATACACAACTCTATACATTATCTACAATCATCTACACAGTTTCTTCATTCCACAAACAACTAAGTGAATTTGTGTTTCATGGCATCAGCCATTTCCCATGTGACCTTGTATTGCCCAAAGTGCTTCTATTGCACCTTCACTTGTTATATGAGTCAATTTCGGAGCATGAGAATCCTCCCACCTAGAATGGACGTTAGTTTTGGATGGAAATATCCTTTCGATTCCACTTGTAGCACAAACCAATAAATCACATCATTAGAGTTTGGTACGTATGTTTTTAGTAAAGAAACATGCAAAGCATCATAAAATCTAACTAACAGAGATAAGGCTATTCTATATGCCACTGGTTCAATCCTCTTAAGGATTTCAAATGCACCACAATACCATGGTGCCAACATGTCAAATGTCCCAATTCTTGGGGATCTGTTCATGGATTTAATTCTTAGGTAAACATGTTCCCCAACCTGGAACTCTTTGCGTACCCTATGTTGATCTGCATATCTTTTTTTCCTATCTTGTGCTACCTTAAACTTTTGTTTTATGACCTGAATATGACATTCCATATCCTTGAGCATATCAAGCCCTATGTAGACCCTGTTAACGGGATCAATCCATCTAATAGAGTTATTGTAACTCTTGCAATACAATTCCTTAAACATGCTCGTCATTATGAACTCTTGGTATCCATTTTTCTATTCAAATTGCACAAGTGGAAGATAGCCTTCCCACTGCTTGGTTTCATGCATAACATATACCCTTAACATGTCCTCAAATATTTTATTAATACTCTCTAGTTTCCCATCTATTTGTGGATTGTATGCCATGTTAAATGCTAATTCTATTCCCAATCTTGCAAACAATTCCTTCCAGAATTGAGAAGTGAATACGACATCTCCGTCTAACACAATTTTCTTAAAGTTCGGATTTTCCACAATGTTCATATTTTGTTGTCGATGTTTTGAGTCTGAACCTAGACTCATCATCAGGACAAATTGTGAGGAGAAAAGAAGGAATTTGCTAGGTATAAATATGAAAATCACAGGAAGTGAAGAAAAATGGCCGACTCATTGTTTGCTCATTTATAATTTAATTATTATTATTGTTATTTAAGTCCTTTGTTTTCATAATTTAATAACTAAATTGTTATTCAAATTTTTATATTAATATTAATAGTTAATATTTTTATTTTATTATTATGCATCATTATTAAATTATCGTTTATTAAATATTGTTTATGTAATTTCTTTTTGTTATATGTTTATGCTGCTATTCATAAATGATTAATTGAGACTCTATTTATATTGTTATATAGGTTTATTTATTATGTCTTTTTATAAATTAATATTTTTAATTATTGATATTAATACTTATTTGTTAATCTTAGCTCATTAATGTTAGTATTATTCTTATTGCTATTAATAATATTAATGTTTTTCTATGCTATTTAATTCTTTATTACGTTTTTGTTCATATTTATTATTTACTATTAATATTTATTGATAGTTGTTTATCCATATTATTATTTATGTTATATATTAAGATGTTCCTTATTGTTCCTATCTATACATTTATCACTGTTATCTATTATAAATGATATTAATTTCTATTCGATGCTGATTATGCTATCCCTTATTACTAATTAATATTAATCTTATTATTGCTTCTATTATTTATATACCCCTAT
>APFE031705397.1:0-28281 GCA_000404065.3 Pinus taeda | reverse complement strand
GGTTTAGGGTTTTGGATTTTGATTTTGGGTTTTAGGTTTAAGGTTTAGGACATAGGTTTTAGGGTTTTTAACACTTTAGTAAATGCTTTTAAAAAACACTTAAATAAAAGTTACAAAATGGTTTTTAAAATGATATAAGATGCTTAGGTTTTAGTGTTTAGGCTTTAGGGTTTAGGGTTTCGGCTTTCGGGTTAAGGGTTTATAACACTTGACTAAATGATTTTAATAAACACTTAAATAAAAGTTATATATTGCTTCTTAAAATGCTATAAAATGCTTAGTGTTTATGGTTTAGAGTTAAGCGTTTGAGGTTTATTGCTTGGGGTTTAGGGTTTAGGGTTTAGCGTTTAGGGTTTTGAATTTCAGGTTTATAACGCTTTCATAAAATCTTTTAATAAACACTTAAATAAAATTTACAAAACACTTTTTAAAATGTTATAGAATGCTTAGCATTTACGGTTTAGGGTTTCAGGTTTGGGGTTTAGGGTTTAGAGTTTGGAGTTTAGGGCATAGGGTTTAGAGTTTGGTGTTTAGGATATAGGGTAGAGTGTTTAAGGTTTATAAAATTCTTAGGGCTTAGGGTTTAGGGTTTCGTGGTTTAGGCTTTAAGTTTTAGGGTTTATGGTTTAGGGTTTATGGCTTGGGGTTTAGAGTTTAGGGGTTAGGTTTTGGGGTCAGTTTTTAGGGTGTATTGTTTAAGGTTTATAACAATTTAGTAAGTCCTTTTAATAAACACTTAAATAAAATCTATAAAACACTTTTTAAAATGTTATAAAATGATTAGGGTATAGGGTTTAGGGCTTAGGGTTTATGGTTTATAACGCTTTAGTAAATTATTTTAATAAACACTTAAATAAAAGTTACAAACGTTTTTTAAAATGCTATAAAATGTTAAGGGTTTAGGCTTTGGGTTTTAGGGTTTAGGGTTTAGGTTTTTAAGTCTATGGTTTAGGGTTTAGAGTTTAGGTTTCTAGGTCTAGGGTTTAGGGTTTAGAGTTTAGGTTTTATGGATTATAACAAAACATTTTTAAAACGTTATAAAATACTTAGGTTTATGGTTTACAGTTTAGGGTTTATGGTTAGGGGTTTATGGTTTAGAGTTTAGTGTTTAGGGTTTATAGCACTTTACTAAATGTTTTTTGTAAACACTTCAATAAAATCTACAAAACATTTTTAAAATTGTCATAAAATGCTTAGGGTTTAGGGTTTAGGGTTTAGGGTTTAGGGTTTAGGATTTAGGGTTTGGGGTTTAGGATCTAGGGTTTAGGGTTACGCATTTTCAGTTTAGGTTTTAGGGATTAGCGTTTATGGTTTAGGGTTTATAACACTTTATAAAATGCTTCGGTTTAAGTTTTAAGGTTTTAGGTTTAGGGTTTAGGGTTCATGGTTTCACGTTTATAACACCTTAGTAATTATTTTAATAAACACTTAAATAAAAGTTACAAAACACTTTTGAAAATGTTATAAACTGCTTAGGGTTTACTGTTTAAGATTTGTGGTTTAGGGTTTGGGGTTTAGGGTTAAGGTTTTAGGGTTTAGGGTTTAGGGTGTAGGGATGAACCACCCCACCTTAACAGGCGCTATCCCTACTAATATTAGACATACTGCATTTCCATTGAGCCTCGAGGAGTATACACGACCCATCAACTACACACACGCAAAAGGTTTTATGAAGAAGGGTGGAAAAGCCAAAGGTCGGGTATCTCATGTACCACAAATTTTCTCCTCCTACAACTACATCACAGTGTGGTCTCCCTTAATTATAGGATAATCATAAAATTATTAGGGTTTATGGTTTAGGGGATATAGGGTTTGGGGTTTAAGGTTTATGATTTAGGGTTTATAACATTTTAGTAATTTCTTTTAATAAGCACTTAAATAAAAGTTACAAATAGTTGCTAAAATGCTATAAAATTATTGGGCATTAGCATTTAGTGTTTAGGGTTTATAACAATTTAGTAAATGTTTTTAATATACACTTAAATACTAAATTATGGTTTATGTTTTAGCGATTAGGTTTAAAATTTATAACGCTTTAGTAAATTATTTTAATAAACATGTAAGAAAAGTTACAAAAGACTTCTTAAGATGTTATGAAATTCTTAGGGTTTAGGCTTTAGGGTATAAGCTATAGGGTATAAGGTATAGGGTTTAGGGTTTGGGGTTTAGGTTTTAGGGTTTATAATACTTTATTAAATTCTTATAATAAACACATAAATAAAAGTGAAAAAACACTTTTTAAAATGTTGTAAATTGCTTGGGGTTTAGAGTTTAGAGTCTAGGGTTGATAAGACTTTAGTAAATCCTCTTAGTAAAAACACTTAAATAAAACTTAGAAATTTTTTTAAGATGTTATAAAATGCTTAGGGTTTAGGTTTTAGGGATTATGGTTTGAGGTTTGGTGTTTAGAGTTTAGGGTTTAGGGACTATAACACTTTAGTAAATGATTTTAATAAACACTTAAATAGAAGTTACAATACTTTTTTTAGAATGTTATAAAATTATTAGGGTTTACCATTTAGAATTTAGGTTTAGGGTTTATGGTTTAGAGTTTAGGGTATATATTTTAGCATTTAGCGTTTAGGGTTTAGAGTTTAGGGTTTAGGGTATATGGTTTAAGTTTAGAGTTTATGGTTTAGGGTTTGCGGTTTACAGTTTAGGGTTGAGGGTTTATAACACTTTAGTGAATTATTTTAATAAAGACTTAAATAAAAATTAAAAAATGCTTTTTAAAATGTTATCAAATGCTTAGGGTTTAGGTTTTAATGTTCATAGTTTGGGGTTTAGGGTTTAAGGTTTAGGGTTTAGGGTTTATGATTTACGGTTTCGAGTTTGGGGTTTAGAGGTTAGGGTCTAGGGTTTATAAGACTTTAGTAAATTATTTTAACAAACACTTAAATAAAACTTTCAAATTACTTTTTAAAATTTTATAAAATGATTAGGGTTTAGGGTTTGGATTTTTGGATTGATGGTTTAGGGTTTAGGGTTTAGGGTTTAGGGTTTAAGGTTTGGGATTTTGGGTTTAGGTTTAGGGTTTAGTGTTTAGGATTTAGTGTTTAGGGTCTACAACATTTTGGTAAGTGCTTTTGATAAACACTTAAATAAAAGCTACAAAACAAATTTTAAAATGTTATAATATGATTAGGGTTTACTGTTTACGTTTCAATGTTTGGGGTTTGGGGTTTAGGGTTTTCTTTTTTAGTTTAGGGTTTAGGGTTTTTTGTTTATGGTTTAGGGTTTATAGCACTTTGGTAAATTATTTTGATAAACACTTAAATAAAATTTACCTAACGCTTTTAAGAAATTTATAAAAGCCCTATAGTTTATGGTAATGTGCACAATAGAGTGCTCTATGTGACTCTTCAATGATGATTTTTCCTATACCCCTGTCCTTAGGGATGTACATTCTCCTTTGAAATCTCAATAATCCATCTAGTTCAAGGACATATCCCTTGCCTTTTGGTTATATCCACTTCCCACTATGTATAAATAATGTAACATTGACATACCAACTATATTCAAAGAGTTTCTCCAACACACGTTCCCTATAATTGACCCTCAAGGGTACTAAGGAGAAGGTTCGTGGCCTGTTTCTTAGTGCGTCAGACACCACCTTCTCCTTTCCCTTGATGTATGAAATCCATAAATCATAAAATTAAGAAATATCTCAACCACCTATGCCTAACATTTTTATCCCTATATCACATTTGTCTACCCATTCATACCTCACCCCTTTATGTTGTAATGTGGTGATGGGTGTTTTAATCTTCAAAACCCATTCCAAACATATTCAATAATAACCTAAATGCCCCATGAATCTAAAAACATCATGAACATTTTTTGGTATTGGACAATCCATTATTTCCTTCACCTTTTCTCAGTCAACTAAAATCCCTTATCTTGAGATGATGTGACTCAGGTAATGAATTTTCTTTTGAAAGAAAGAAAAATTTGGTAGTTTCTCATAAAATTTATTTTCTCCTAAGCATGTCAACACAACTCTTATGTTCCATTCGTGCTCATTTTATTTCTTGGAATACATAAAATATCATCCAAAAAGGCTTGCACATATTGGTCCAAATACTTCAGGATCTTTCCATTCATGAGGCTCATGAATATTGTTGGTGCATTGGTCAAACCAATAAGGCATTAATACAAACTCATGGTGCCCAAATGAAGTCTAAAAGGTAGTTTTTTGGGATGTCACTTTCCTTAATACTCAATTGCTGGTATCTGGATCACATATCATTTTTTGAAAAAAAATTCCTCCCTTGATTTGATCGAAGTGGTCATATATTCTAGGAATCTGGTACCTATTCCATGCTATGTATTGATTCAATTCCCTATATTATATTCACAATGTTAAGGAAACATCATTATTCTTGATGAAAATCATTGGCGTACCCTAAGGTGAAATATTAGATCTAATAAATCCAAAATATAATATCTCTTTTAACGACATCTGTAACATATCAAGTTTTGGATCCGTCATCTGGTAGGGTGTCTTGGATATTAGCTCTACACCAAGTCTTAATTCAATTGTGAAATAAATCTCCCTCATGGGGGGTAATATTGACGATTCCTTTGGGAAAATATCCTCAATTTTTAACAAAAAATTGTGTTGATCTAGGGAGGGTCCCTTTTGGTCACTTAAAGCCTTGGCAACATGTATTTTGCATCCTTTCTAGAGACAAATTCTACCTTAATCATGGAGATGAATCATAGGGACACTCCTCACTTGATACCACAAATCCCAATTGATACACCTTCATCATCTAAACAAATCACCTTTTTTTGAAAGTAGTCTACCAAATCTTGATGACTTTCTAGCAATTACATTTTGATGATTACACCACACATCCCTAGTTGCATCAAATCGATATGATTCATAGGGACACTCCTCGCTTGATACCACAAATATCAATTGATATACCTTCATCATCTAAACAAATCACCTTTTTTTGGAAGTAGTCTACTAAAGCTCGATGACTTTCTAGCCATTACATTCTGATGATTACACCACACATCCCTTCAAATTAGTTATACACAACTCGAGTTTTACCTAAAATTAGTTAATTTTATGTCCTACCACTTATTTTACCCCAAAATCGATTTCAACTTGTTAAAATTCATCAAGTTCGTAGGGTGCAAACCCACATATTTCTAGTGCAACTAGTGAAATGAAACTATCTATAGCACTAAATATAAAACTAAAAATAAATTACATGGTTTATCATACATGAGGCTTAAACCATGGTGGATTGGCGTTTATCTTGGTGATTATCAAATACTACAAATATATGATGGTGGATACATATTCCTCCCATTGATGCTTTTCCTTCTCTGCAGTTGTTACCAATTTGTAACCTAGGATAGTCAATTTGGTAATGAAGTCCCCCACATCCCGAAAAAGTGATGTATGGTAAACTATGAATAGAATGTTGTGGGGTTTCTTGGAAATAGTTCCTTCCTTGGTACCTCTGCCCTTATTTGTAGCTCAACATGTCTGACCTCAACTTACACAAATCCATGAAGTTTCCAGTGAAGTTTTTCTAGCAATCATTGAAATACCTATTGGTAGTACTCTAGGTACAATCTTGTCCAAGTGTTGTTCTACATAGTGAGCATGTTCAACAACTTCTAAAACTGGGGATGGTTTCAACATCAAAACTATTTCCTTAATCTTAAGTTTCAACCCATAAAAAAGGTAATCTAACTAGAATTGATCAATATCCATGATGAGACATATTTAAACAATTCCATGAATTTGATATCATATTATTTTATCGTGCAGTTTCCCTATACGAAAGCATGGAAGGAACCTACTTGTTTTTCATCATAATATGCTCAAAGGTACTTCTTACTAAATATTTCCTCAAATAACTTCCAAGTAACTGTAATAGGAGTGAGGTGTAGTTGTCTATCTAGGTTAACCAACAAATTTAGGGTGGCATATTTGAGTTGGAATGTCACTATCTTAGCCTTCAAATTGGAAGTATACTCTCTAAGTGTGAAACATCTTGTCAGTTGCCTCCAACCAAGCTTCTTCTCGCTTTCTACCACAAACTCCAACAAATTCTAGGAGCTTAATCTTTTGGAGCTCCATAGTAATGTCCTCAATTGGAGGCCCTCTATTAGAGTCATTTTTTTGTTGGGGTTTCCTACACCTGATGGAGTCTGTTCTACTTCCATCTAAGTTGTTTTTCACCGTTTTAATGTCTCATTAATTTCCTTTAGGGAGTGTAATATGAGAGCAACTTGGATGATGGCTCTAAGTTATTTAGAGGAGGTGATCATTGTGTTTGCCATCCTCAACTTTGACTTCCTTAAATCCTCACCATTTTCAACTATTCGATTATCTACGTAAAGTAAAATATTTGCTAGTGCAACTTTGGACTTGTTATCTCTTACTCTGCTCACACACATATATGAAATGAAACATGTAATTTTTCATTTTAATATGTTGATAAATGAATGTCACTGATATTGAGTAAATCCCCGTGGATCTAGTAAATCTTATACCCTTTCTAACTAAGCAATCATTTTTACATGTTTCTAGTCACCATCAAACATCTTTCTTGCATCAAGTCTCTCCCTTCTAACAACCTTAATTCATTAAATAGATCATTAACCTTATTTTAGACATCATTAACATTTAATTGATTATTATATGATTACTGACTAAAATTTATTAATAGATATTCTCCACCATATCAGTGTTTTCTTTTGTAAGCTACTAAGCCTTTGACTAATAAAAAATCATATACATCTAGAGCCTTTTCCTACCTTTGTCTACTGCAAGGGAAACTAGACCCTTAACAGTAGAATATATTTTTTTCCTGAGGAAAAGTATCACAAACTACTATACTAATTGTGAGAATGATGGTCATATGTTATGCACCTGACTATAGAAACCTATGTGAAAAGTAGTTGAATTTTTTGGTAGTCATGCACATTGACAACTCTTAAGAAAAGGAAATATATCACAGCTGAGTAAAGGAAACCTAGTGGAAATTCCTTCATAATTTTAGATTCCCTTGCCTGTCTCATTACTTATGGTAGCTAAAAGGGATGGAGGTAGGACCTCTCGAATTGTTGGTTCAGTTCACATATTTGGTTTTGTCCCATGACAAATCTTCTCAAGCCCTGGAATCTAGCTAGGGGGTGATAGTTGTAAGTGAGACCTAGATATAACTCATCTATGGCTGGGTGAAAATATAGAGTCTCCATATCATTTTCCAAATCCTTCATTATAGATAAGTATTTCCTTGTTCTTGTGTGTCACTAAAGATATTTCATTGAACATCTTAGCATGGTTTCATCATATGGATAGTTTGTGGGTTGTAGTTGTCAATGTAAATAAATCTATGTTGAGCTATACTGTTATTAACATAAACTAAAGCTATAGAGAATAGAATTATGCATGGTTGTCTGCACTAAACTTCAATGTTGCATTGTCAAATAAAGTTACATGAATAGGAAAATAATGTTTTAGGAACAATAGGGTATTTATACTCTCACTACTTGCAATTGAAGGAGTTTCTAACGTGTCCTCCAATGTTGTGATGTTTGTTATCATTTAAGTGCATAACACAATGATGATATAGGCTCTATAATGGTGCTTTGAACAAGAGGCACACTCCTACCTCTTGATATTATAGTACCTTCATAACCCTTTGTACCATGTACCAGTAAAGTTCATACATGATTTTACCAATCACGAGGATTGTATTTTATATGTACCCATCGTGATCGTGTTTGTTTTAAATGAAAATAGTGCTTTACTTGTTGATATATAGCTAAATGGAATATGAATGCTTTACTAAATGAAATTTGTGTGATATGTTAGAAATTAATTAATGGATCAATGAAAAATAAATAAAATTTGCCGAAACAAAAATACCAAAATGCGTAAAAAATGAGAAACACATGTATACATGGTTCACACAATTTGGGTTACATCCACAAAGAAACAGATAGTCCTTCCTTTTAAATGATCTATCAAAATGAAGAGATCCAATCTACAACATATCCATTGTAATTTCCTCTCCGCTTTCACACATTCTTCTCTCTATTTATCACTCAAAATAATCATACAAAGTCGTAATACAATTCCCTCATATTAACTAAGGGTTTCTTTCTAGGGAAAAAAAACCTAAATTAAAATAACTTCTACAGTTAGATCATTAAGCTAATTAACAACCTATATTGACTACAAAAATAAAATATTTTACAAGACAATTTTTCATCTAATTTAGGAGCCCTCAAACCCCCGCTAGAGGTTTCTCATAAAATTCAACATCCCCCCTACCAAGTTTCACAACCAATTTTACCTACAAGGGCTAACAAACAAGGTTGGCAAGTGTGCCAACAAGCCCTCCACTCTTCATAAAAACTCCGAACAAGATCATAAAAACTTTGAACAAGTTGCAATACATCTAAATAGACCTGCAACATTCTGTATCACCATCATCAATCGAACACATGACTCCAACAAGTCATATTCATAAGCATGGACATGAAGACATAATGAAGACCTAGCTAATAACTAAAACTAGTGTGCCATAAACCATCTATATCACATGTATATAAGTATGATCACTTGTAACAACATCCTTTATGTGAGCAACATCAAAAATCATCATGACATGTCCATAAATGCACATTCCAACACATGCCAATTCCTCCATGACCAACATTCTCTCATCAAGCTCCATCAATGCCACCATTGACCATCATCTGATCAACATCAATGCCAACACGAACCAACATGAGTGACATCATACTATTGACATCAATGCCAACACAATCATCCCAGTGTCAACTCAACTAGGTTGATGGAACCATGCCCATGTTGACATCAATGTCAATACTATAATTCCAACAAACTCCCCCTTCAGCATTGATGTCAACTTCAACAACATGTGAGGTTGATCTCCACCTAAACTGCAACTCTAAGTCTGATTTCTATCCATCCAAATTCTCTACCCCTTTGACATCAATGGAAAAGGGTCAACTCCATATGAATATGCATCAAGAACTAAAGTACATACAGGAGTATACATGGCTGAAAAATAATGAATATGAAAGTTCATCCATGCCTCCATACAAGCAACAAGAATCATAGATATCGAATCAATATCCAGAGAAGAATATTAACAAACACCTCTAGCAGCAAACAACAACATGTCAACATAACAGAACCATAAGAAACATATGTAACATCATCATAAAATGTGCACTTATGAGCAGCATCAATATCCACATAAGCATCAATCCATCATTCCTCCTCATAGCAACATGACATAAGCATCACCATAAAATGCAATAACATCCACATGAGGCAACCACACATAATCTCTCCCATAACTACATAGTAGCAACTACCAAAAATATCTCATCACATGAGGCCAAACACCCCAACTGTCATAGCGTAGTTTGAGGCATAAAATCACATCTCCAAGCTGATCATAATGCCAACAATGTATGGCTGAAGTAGTAGGAACAAACAATTGCCCCCCTAAACACATGTCATCTCCAAGCTGTAGAGATACCAATTGTTGGGATGAAATGACTACTTCCACTACAAACGATCCTTCCATTGACAAATAGAAGCATCATATGGAGTGAGACTCCACATGACCATGACTCAAATGACATATACATGATAAATACATGGTTGTAGTAGTGAAATAAGACCTCGTACATAACTCACATATGACCATAACATGACCTCATGACTCATGGATATAAGACCCAAGAGATAGTTAACATAAGTACTTGGCTCCATGACCATATTACATGAATATATGAATGAAATGCATGGCTTCTATAATGATCTCCTATGGAGCGATGACTCAAATACATAATACATCATGAATATTACATCATCATTGGCCCATACATGTGGTTGCAATAAGGCTCCTCCAAAACATGCTTATCACCATGATGACACACCATACTAAATACTGGATTCAATATCATCATAAAATGATGAACCAATAATGAATACATGGTTGTAATTATCATCATATGACACCTCATACATGGCTAGTCCCTGTCACAATGTCATTGCAATACATCTTGGAGTCATGATCAAAATCTATGTATGGTTGCACATCTTTTCAACCAGTTGTTAGTGGAAACCAAAAGTATGTACATCGATAAAAAATGTGCTCTTTTTTGCTCATGAAAACAAATATAAAGCTGCTACAAATGACTGAGTGAAAATTAATGAAGAAAAATCTAAATATCACATGTAAATACATATCATGCATAACTCCGCTTGAGCTCAATATACCTCCAAGAGACAGGTTGATCCTATGGACTTGAAAGTTCATGAGGCTGAAATGAACTCATCATATGATGCTACAATAATCTCATACTCATAAAGTGGCCAAATGATCCCCCTAAGGTTATGCGCCTCTCATAAATTATATAGTCCTCTAAACGTATACATGAATAATCATGGACTATGAGAGGGAATGCTTCACTACATGAAGAGGTTCTACTCCTTCTTCTAACACATGGTCTTGGGTCACTTGTTCTCCTCTTTGACCTTCTTCTTTTCCTCCTTCACTTGCTTCCTTCCTTGATTCACTTGCTTTGTACTATATCCTCTTGGTATGTTTTGTCTTTAATGGTTTTGGCTTAAATAACGGGGAACAAAACAATCTCTTATGATATGGCCAAATATATGGAAAATATGGCACTCCAAATCTAAACTGTGCTAAAATTTGTCTCTCCTCCAATGGTTAAACCTGAAATTTATTACCTTATGGCCAAACAAGTGACATGAGTTACAAAACCATAAAAATCACAAGTAAACACATTCTCCTTCGTTGTTGGAATTGTTGGAATCTCTACTAATATGGTCTATGCGATATACTCCAACAATTTGTTGCAATATGTCCAAAATTGTGACAGTTGTAACATTATACATTATGCACAAAAGGAATAATATGACTTTTATTCCTTTGAAACTATACAAATCTATCATGATCATCTCTAAGAGAAGAAAGTCTTCTGAATGTAGGTGCTCCTTGATATTTTCTTTTCTGCTGTTGATTTTTCTACATGATCGACTGTTATTTCTTCTTGTTACTCAATTGCTAGATATGCTTCTTGTTTCCTTGGATCTCAATTTTGCTACTAGTATTGTTTGCTATAAATTTCTTGGGTTATTCTTTGATATTTTTACTTTCATGCAAACTACATTCACCCTTTTGAAATCCAAGACCAAATTTATCCAATGGTGATCTTTGGATCTCAAGAAAATTATCTAAGGCAATGGTACTATTCTCCATCTTTTGTTGCTTTCTCAAGGAAACCACTTCAACTTCTAATTTATCAACCTTTTCTACCTTCACTTGGTATTGTTTCCACATACATCCCTTAACTTTTTCAAATTCTGCTAGTTTAACTTTTGAGCTCACAATCTCTTCCTTAACTGTGGCCTCATTATCATCATAGGTCTACAATAATTTTTCTTGATCCTTGCATGTAATTGTTAGTATATAGATCTCATTTGTAATAATATTAACATTATTCTCATCTTCCCTAGGTAATGCAACATGATCAAAATCTAAATCCTGAAAATCGTAATTCAAAATAACATCATTAACAATTATACTTTTGGTTCTTGATCTTCTTCTTTCTACACATTATTTGTTGAACCACTTGCACTAGGAATATGAGGTTTTTGTGGCTCAAATTCCCTATTTTGAAGGTCATTTCTTTTCTAAATTTGTTTCTTCTTTCTCCACCCCATTCTGGAAAAAAAAAATCAAATTTTCACCAACAAACCCAAAATCTACTCTCTAGCAATCAATCTACAACCAAGATCCCCACTCTAATACCAATCGTTGGAAACCTTTGAGAACTACTGAGGGCTGGGGGGGGGTTAATCAATAGTGTGATCTATATACATTTTTTCCTTTTATTAACTTCACTTACTGAATCACACATATGTTAGAAGCAACTCATTAAACATCATAGCATGTGTGCATCCCATAAACAATAAACATGCACATCAAATCAATCACACATGATATACTATGGCTATGTTCCAAACGCATAAACAACTCTTGCATAAAACAAGTGTGAGAATGACCATCAAAAACACTGCTCAACAACATATAAAACTTCTCCAATCAAACTCTACTCTAGCAGCATCAAATTTGATCTATTCTATAGTATGTTTTAGATATGCAAATGATTCAATCATTAACACTCATAGACTAAAGAATATAGGATCTACTCAAGGTCTGAAGCATAATCTCCTTCTCTAATACCTTCCCACTCACATACTAACTTCATCAATAGCCACAAATCTCACAAATGCAAGAATATAAAACATGTAGCGAGAAATTGAGCTTGCGGCTAGGATAACAAGTGCAGATATTGGACCAAATCAATCCACTAAGGTCACTACTAGTCTACGAAATCAATTCACATCATGAGAGGAACTTTTCAAACCATTTGTGACCTTTTTCACTAATTATAGAAGCCTCTAGGAATTTCCAAGTTAATTTCCTTCCGAACAGCACGAGGAATGTGGAGAAAATCCCGTGAAATGTTTCGATCACATGCTTGACACTATTTGAACTTGACAAGAAGCTTTAGTCCCTCTCACATGCCTACCTTAGTGTGTCTGGGAGTTTTCAATTGCTGTCATGAGCCTGTAAAGGAGTGATTGGGGTAGAGGATAGGGGAAAACAATAACCTCTCAGCTCTGAAATTCTGCCACCTGATGGGACATCTTCTACAACTCCTATGCAAGCATACAAACCTCTGCCATGGCCTTTGACACATATGAAAGTAAATAAAACATGTCTGCTAAGTTGACGTACAAGGGCCAATAGCCAAGGTTAGCAAGTTTGACAACAAGTCCTCCACTCCCCATCAAAAATATGAACAAGTTACAACACATCTGAAAAAACCTGTAACACTCTGTAGCACCATCATCAAGCCAACACATTACTCCAATAATTCATCTTCATAAGCATGGACATGAAGACCTAATGAATACCTAGTTGATAACTTCAACTAGTGTGCCATAAACCATCTATATCACATGTAGATTTGTATGATCAAACTATAGCATCATCATATACCTAAGAAACATCAAAAATCATCATGACATGTCCACCAATGCACATGCTAACTCCTCCATGACCAACATGTTATGATCAAGCCCCATCAATGCCATCATTGACCATCATTTGATCAACATCAATGTGAATACAAACCAACATGAGTGACATCATACTATTGGCATCAATGCCAACACAATCATCCTAATGTCAACTCAACTAGCTAGATGGAATAATGACCATGTTAACATCAATGCCAACATCTCCCACTTGGAGACTAATTATATAAACTCCATCGTCGCTTCACTTGATGGACAATTACTTCACTTGGACCTGGTTGTTTCTAGTCTTCACCATCATACTTGAATACCAATTGAAATTGAGTAGAATCTGATTTTCTCCCTGGTTACAACTTTTTTTAACATATTTGCAAGATTCTAGCTAGTGTGTATATTTTCCATCTTCAACTTTCCATCTTCCAACACTAACCATATGAAATGGTACGTGAGTTGTATATATTTAGTCTTGGAATGAAATGTTGAGTTCTTTGAAAGATGAATGGAACTTTGGTTGTCATTGTATAACTTGTCATCTCCCGCTTGTTTCCCAATTGATCCAATTTTTTTTTTAACCAAATTATCTATTTACTAGCCTCTATAGCAACAACATACTCTACTTCTACTATTGAAACTGCAACGATGTTTTGCATTTTTGAAACCCAACTGAAAGTTGTTCCTCCTACAATAAACACATACCTTGTGGTCCTCCTCCTATTATCTCTATCACCTACCATATATGCATCAATATATCCCTATAAAGTAATGTTTGAACCACCAAAGCATAATTCTTAATTTGTGATACCTCAAAAATACCTAATAATCCACTTCACTTCCATCCAACTTACAACTCCCACTGCATGTGAAATATCAGGTCTTGTGCGGACCATTGCATAAATTAAGTTTCCAACTGTTGATGCATACAAAAATATACACATATAATTCACCTCTTCTTGAGTATTGGGACACATCTCCTTACTTAGTTTGAAATGGTTAGACAAAGGTGTACTAACTGGAAAATTTTGACAGTGATTAAATGGGTGTTGTTTCCTCACCATGACGAATAAGGATCCAACACAGCTGAAACAAGTAACCTATGGAAAATCATGAAGATAATTATGATCCACACCTAACTTGGTATTCAAAGAGATTATAAACTCTTAAAATTTTATCCTTAACATATGCATAAAAGTCTGTGTAAATACATGATGTATTTGTGAATCTATGGGGGTGATGTTCGTAAGGCACGGGTGTTAGGAAACCATGAATAACATCAATATAATAGTCCATATGTCACATGGTTACTCCAATGTACATGAATGTGTTGATGGTGCTGGAACCACCAACATGTCAAGGGATCTCCTCAACAAGAATTCCTAACTAGACCTCAGATCCATTTGGAGTAGGAGTCCCAGTAGTGGGTAGTAAATCTATGCCTTAACTATGATAGCACGCAGAGGTAAGAAACATATCCTTGTCAGAAACAAGTGTGTGACCTTGCAGTGAGTCAAGAGATATGCATGGGGAGGTTCTAACACATGAAGGGTAAAAGGAAGTGTGCCCCTGAGAAGCCTATAATAGTACACAACCTGAAATGAATACATGAGCTGAATGGCATCGCAAGCTAGAAAGCCGAATAGTCGACAATACAAAGTGAGTTAAACCAACAACACGACTTCAAAAAGATTCATACAATCGCATACAAGATAGTTTATAAACAAATGCATAAGTTAAACAAAATACATTTCTAAAGTAACCAGAATAGTTGAAGTAAAATAACAACATATGCATCAAGATTTGTTGGCTATGTTATATTATATAAAAATGAAAGTTCCATCCATACATACAACCATGATAGCCACTAGCCTCAATACAGGAACATTACAGTCAACACTGCCTGATCCTCCAAAGAGATGTACTTGCCATGCATATGGAGAAGCCAAGGCTCGTCATAATACTCTCCAAGCCCTCTCTAAGCAATTCCAAGCCAATTCTTCTCTCCCAAAATCCTGGCCTATGAGTAATGAGGTTCTATATATAGCAAAGGGTGGGGTGACCCTTGACATTCCCCTTTGACTCTTGCACTACCCTCATGACTCTTCAACTTCATTACATATAAATCTTTACATTACAGATGATTGTTTGCAATCCACTAATGATACTTGGAATTTCACTTTACATCATGTTTACAATAGTAACACATTTTCCACATATACCCATGTGGGACAAAAATAGGCTTGAGTCAACCAGACAAGACAAAACTAAGACTCAGATAACTATGGAAAGACCTTATCGACATCCTCTCCGTGATCTTTGGTGACGAACTAATGCCAAGCTTGGTATTGTGCAATGGTGTCCATCTACTATTTGATGATGTCTTTATGGAAACAAACTCTTGTCTCCATCACTTTTAGGCATACTAATTGGCAACCTTTGTCTATCATCTTGTAACATGTGTAGCTTAGTACTAAGCACGGGAGGACCGGCGAAATATCTCTACATGTTCTCTACACTGATCTGTATATTTGCATTGGCGGCCATGTGCATTGAATGATCAAAGTACACGTCGATCTCCAGTCGCACTAGGTTCTTCTCTTTGGCTTCGGTGAGTGTTCCAATTGACGGGGTGCCATAATTTCTCACCACGACATCCAAAATCTTGAACAACCATGCATACAAACCCTCAACATTGGTGATGAGAGGCGGGAGTTCCTCATATTTTTGGATCAAACTCTAGATGTGTGCTTTTCCAATTTTACATGTGGCTTCATCATCTTGTGAAGGTGAAGTGGGGCTCCCTTGTACGTCATTGTCCACGTCTGTACATGATCAACAATGACATGTATATCTACGAGTGTTCATCTTATCTTGGTGTAGAACTACTGATGACCATGTACATGGGAAACTTCCTTGTGTAAGGTGACAAACCTATCATATAGTCTCCACATGACTGGCTCAAGAAACGATACTTCAGCAAGTATCAATTTCTTCATCTATGCTCTAGTGGATCATGTTGATTTTTCCTCTCTTTGCGTGGCTACCTGCAATTCCTTAGCCATGAAATCATTTTCTACTATCAATAACTTCACACTTGATCTTATGGCTTTGCCATAATCCTTTGTAGTATGAGCTAGGGCATATGGATGTCTTCGTGCATCTGGCACATTCACCCGTTCTTCAAATAATGGAGGTGATGCATGCTCATCCAGGATGTGTGCTCTCCCTTCCTGTACAACTCTTTGATGTGACTATCAAAGGCTATGTTGTACACATTTGTTCCCAAATCATCCTCAAGGAGAATCGCATCACCTTGTTCACTTGGGACTTTCTCTGTTGTTGGAGCTGCTGAAGCTGGTGGGGTGACCTCAGTTGCTTTTGGCATGAGGTTAGTGTTATCACCAAAAAATTGATCTTCTAGCCTAATTTATTAGATGGATCGAAGTACACCATCTGAAGCCAATTTTACCATACTAAAATTGCTTTCACTATGAGAAATTACTTAATAAACCACCTTTTTTAAGTAATTAACAGTTAAACCCATGAAGAATAATTAAATGAATCACTATTTATTTGATTTCTTCTAGGAATAATTAATTAAACACTAATTAATTATTATTCTTTGTTAAATTTGACTAAATTCTTTAGGAATAATTAAATAAATACTTATTTGTTTATTATTCGTTAACTAATTCCTTGAGATGATAAATAAATCATTAATTTATTATTTCTATATAAAAGTTTAAATACTTTTTCCCTCCTAAACAAATATAATAAAATATTCCAAGTGGTTATTCCAAGAATGGGATCAATAATATTTTATTATTGCTCATTATTCAAGGATAACTCAATATTTTGTTATAAATATAAGGGTTTTCCATTCGTTATTCACTTTTGATTATTTTCATTGTTGCACTCACTCTTGTAAATTTGATTATTTTCATTGTTGCACACCATAGTTTTTGTTGGGTTTATGCATTATAAAGGGGAGAGACTCTACACAAGCTAAAGATGTTTCAGGATATCCAAGAACCCATCCCATATACGAGGACCGATAAAATTTATTTGTTCCCTTCATAGGTGTTATAATAAAATTATTCTTTACATATCTAGTTTCCATTGGATGATTTGAGTTATTACTCTTTCTTTTTGTTATTTAACTATGATTGTGGCATAGATCCAAACTTTGGCAAGTTTTGTTACTATTAGTTGCTACAAATATACAATGTTTAGTAGCCATTTATATTGTTGAGATTTTTAGTCATCCACAATCTTAAGTGGGTTCTTTTCATACATCTTTGAGAAGAAAACACTACATCAAAATTTGCAACTCCGCTGGGTTTTATACTTCAGATCCAGAAACTTGGGTGACCTTCGGTTTTCAGATTAGGGTTTCTTCCTTTTTTAATTCTATTAATGTTTCCTAACTTTTTAACCCTAGATCTATTAAATTTCTAACTTCCATGAACTTTTTGGTCTTTTCTATAGGTCACAGGAACCATCCACAACAAAGGTGGCACTCTTTTTCGAGATTTACCGAATAGGATCCACGGAGCATAAATCACACTTTTTGGCCCAAAAAGTATGATATAGAGGCCATAACACACTCAATAGCCTAAAAAATGTAATCCCTATAGAGAAAGAGGTCGGTACCTGCGATTTCTGGGTTTTACAGTTTTTCTCAGATCTGTTTATGGGTTTTGTAGAGAGTTGCTTGTTGGGTTGTTTGACCTCTATCTCATCTCACTTAGGCCTCGATCCACTCTAATTTACTTATCAAAGTTGAATCTAGCCCCCCACGGGGCTTCTAGTACGCCTCCACCTTTCTAGGAGGAGTATAGATGAGAGAGTAGTTTGAGTTTCTATAATGCTTTCAGCCACATTTTCCAGATTTGTACCCCTCTATTTTAGATCTGTTAAGATACGTTGTTACCATCCATAGTTTGAAATTTAAACTTATTTGTTCATTTTCCTTAGGGTTCCATCGATTTCCCTAGGTGTTTCACCCATATCCTATCTTTTTGCAGCGATATTCCTCTATTGTTTTTTGTTGTTGTTGCACCAATTTCTAGCAACTTAGTGTCACTTGATCCGAGTCACACTAGAATTTAGAGCTCTTGAATGTTTCAATGTATTCTCCATTGGTTTAGCCACTAAACAACATAGTGTTTGCAAACCCATTTTGGGTGGGGTTCAGTTAATTTTTTTGTTGTTCATTCTCTGTTATTAATTTCAGTTTATTTTCAGCAAGCTTTTTTATTTTTTACAAACATCATTTGGGCTTAATCAATTAATACACTTGCGCACACAAGCACACCTTAAGCGAAGGGTGCTTGGTTTACATTGCCAAGCCAAGACTTAACATAATAAATTTATCTCGTCGCATCGAGACAATGATATATTGTTGATCTCCCTTCCCCATTTCCATGTCACATGTGTCCTACCACCATTGCGCACCAAGGCATTTGTTGCGAAGACTATTAGGAATTCACCCCTAGTTTCCACTTGGGTATATTAACCCTCCCCGACGAGTTCGAGTTCATAGCCCTCTAAGTCCCTACACCAAATATTCTCCTAGTTCATATGATTCCTCATCTGCTTCCAACCCTCCTTCACCACATATCGTCACCATGTTTGGAACCATAGCTGGTGTACGAACACAACCTAGTGTTGGCTTCGGTTCTATCTCGGTGGTCACATCAGGAAAAATAGTCTCAAGAACCATTCCGACAACCTCCATTCTCCCCTTTATGGTTGGGTTAAGTCCACCAGATTTTAACGAGTTGATAAACGACCCCATCCACCATGATGTTGGTTGGCCCTCTATGATGACTAAGCTTCCCTCCAACATCCCAAAGTTTGAGGGTAATGTTAGAGAGGATCATACCAACCATGTCTCATCCTTCCACATGTGGTGTTCCTCAAACTCCATAATCGATGACTCCATTCGTCTTCGACTCTTCCAATGCACGCTCACAAGGGATGCTACAAAATGGTATGTAGACGAGCCCTCCACATCTCATTCCATTTTTGTGATGCTTGCTAAAGCGTTCATTTCATATTTCCAGTTACCTCTCTAATACGACACTGGTACGAAGCTATTAACCACATTCCATCAGTCCTCCACCATTCACCTTTCTGACCATGTTCAAGAGTGGTGTCGAAGGAGGAGCACATGTCATGGCCTGCCTTTCAAAGACCATGTCTATCTAGATTCGTTTCTTAGGACACTTTTATCAATCATTGGAAAATATGTCGCGTCCCATTTTCCTCAAACTAAGGAGAATCTCTTCAAAACACTTTGAGATATGATCTGATTTATGCATAATCAGGTTATGTCTATACCATCATTCCAGACCACCCTCATCCTGGAAGTGCCAATGCACTAGGGGCATCTCATGTCATTTACGGTATCATTGGATCCCTTTCACGCTCTTCGCCATATACCCAGTTGAGTTATGGATACCCATAGGGGGGCACCGGTTCCTCCAACACTTAAGCCCCTCCTACCAATAACATGTTTTTAGGACCCCAACCCATCTATGAAATTGTTTCTCCTCCTTATGCATATCCTAGTGCTTCATCCCGTCAAGCATTAGCGTCGTATCCTCCCATGCATCCTCAACCCCAATAACCACTTCCCCCTTAGGGTCAACTGTTTGCGCAGTAGAGTGCTACCAATCCCCAAAATTTGAAGAAAACGAATAAGGGGGAGGGTAACAAGGGCATCCAAGATAATCAAGGTACCAACCTAGTGAACCCTAGGGGAACTAGCCTAACACCAACAACCAACAACAGGGCAGTCATCCCAAGCAGAACAATGCTATTCATATGAACAAGCGTTTTTCATGTTGTGGTGTACATGGCCATTATACACATGAGTATCCTCTTTTAACCCAGATGCGCAAAATGTGGGAAGTTGAAGCAACTTCGAGAGGTCAACAATCACCTTAGAATCCTGCACCACCTCAACTAGTAGTGCTCACAAATCCTTTTCCTCAGCAAGGATTTGTTGTTGCTCAGCCTCAGCTAGGTGAAGCAGCCCATCTCCCCCAACCTTCTAGTCCCGATGACTACCATATCCTTATGATGAACTTTGATGAGGTTAACCCCTCCAATATCAACCTACAAACTCAGTCATGTCAATATGAGAAGCCCGCGACTTTGTCTGCTACCGAGTCCAAAACCAACATATCTGTTGAGCCTCTTATGACACCAAATGATCCTTTACAAATCCCTCAACCTATGTTTGATGGCATTCCTAAGATCCCAAATGGACCATTACCCTATAATGTGGATTCTAATAGAGTTACCCATACAAACAGTATAGTAGATGACTTGACGCAATCACCTACTAACATGTGGATGTTGGAAGTCCTCCAGTTGTGCCCAACTCAAAAGAAAGCTCTACTAACTACTTTAGGTGTAGTAGATCCTTCTGATGATCATTTTATTGTCTTCTCAATTGATACATCAGAGCCTCCCCTATTTCCTTCATCTATTGTTTTCGAGCTTCCAGTTAGAGTTCATAATGCCCTCATCTCTCACTGCATTATTAACGAAGGCACATCCACCTGTGTGATGTCCACTATTGTTTGGAAAGAACTCAAGTGACCTGAGTTTTCCCCTTCCACCATCACTTTACGTGCTTGGGATGGACACTCCTCCCAGCCCCTTGGCATGCACCATAGCTGTCCAGTGACCCCTGTGGGGAAGACAGTGCATGTCGACATTAAATTCATTAATGCCCCTTTGGATTACAACATTCTCTTAGGTCATATTTATACATATGCCATGTTAGTTGTCACATTTGTAGTGTTTTTCAAGTATTGCTTCCCCGATGATGGGAAGATCATTACCATTGACCAACTGAATTACTACAAGCCAACATTTGTGACCTCACCCAAGTCCATTATCTCATCAATGTCTGATAAACAACCTACAACTCCTTCCACCAGTGATTCACCCAGAGCCTATAAAGACTCATTGTTTGGTGCTTTCCCTAGTCCCCCCCCCATCTTAGAGCCTACCTCTATGAGTGTTTTCATGTTATAGGTGTCATGGGCCACCCTTAAGCAGTCGTCTGGTACACCTGATCAACAACTAGCTCCTCAGCACCCTACTGTCGCTCTTCCAACTAAGACATTTGGACCCACTCCCCAGGACCTCCTCCATTTGTGGGTGCCTCTCCTATGTTTCCACCAGGAACTGTTCCTCGAGGTCTCAACCATCCAGGAGCTATTCCGTCGGGACATTACCCTGCATGCCAAATACCTTTCTTATTCCCCCCTACAAGAGTATTTTATGCCCCTGTGATGGCTTGACTAGTCCTTCCTAGCATGACTTTGGGAATACCTGTAGGGTATATCAATCCCCCTGCAAGCATTCGTCCTGGTCAGCTAAGACCTTATCATGCTTTGACCCCAGTCCAACCAGTCCCCATGACCCCTGCTATTGCTTCAGTTCCATCACAACTCAACAGGAACCAACTCCTATTGCGAAAGCATCCAAACAGGGGGGAAAGGCTAAGAGGAAAGAACCTAAGTACAAGGCTCCCCATCATCCTCCAGCCCCTAAGCCCCAAAAGAGAACACCACCATGCACTTTGTGTCAAGTTTTTGGACACGCCACAACAATTGTCTTGAGCTTCCTCAACTTAAACCTTTGGTTCATGAAGCATTCCTTGAGTCCAAAATTCTTGAAGTCCATGTTGACTTACTAGTTCCACCTAAGAAACTCAAAATTTTGCACAGAAACCACCCTTATGCCCTGTGTGATCTTCATGGTCACTATTCCCATTGTTCCCCTCATCTTGATGAATTTTGTGATTTCCTTTGGGTGATCCGCAAATACAAGGCCACTCGTAGTGGATCATATACTCCACTACCTGTGGATTTTGATATCATTATTCAACTAGAATGGGGAGACTCGGGCCCCAAATCCCTCCGCCCGATGTCGAGATGACGGACACCAGAGGCCATATCCTTTACTTATCATCATCCTTGGGTTCCTCACAGGTAAAACTTTCTATGATTTCTATGCACACTTCTATCAAACCTCTTTCGACAGAATCTTAGGTTTCAACATTTGTAGATCTTCCATCCACTAGCCTGTTGTCTACCATTCAAGATGATGTGTATGTGAACCTTGTTTCATAGGTTGATGCACCAAGTAATGTCACCACATCATGTAGTCAGCCTTCTTCTCATCTACCCATCTCCTAGGCTAATGAGGACACTTGGAAGCTATGTCTAGCCCTGATAACCCTACCCTTAAGCAAGGATGTTTTTCTTCAGAGGATTTTGAAGGCAATTTCCTTCCTAATTCTCCCAATGCGCTCTACCTCACGAAATTTTTCTCATAGCACATCCCTTTGATTTGCATGTCTTTATTTTTCCCATGAAGTTAGGTAGATTGGATCATCTCATTTGTGGTATTTTACACCTTTTAGATGGATCCATCATCCACACTGTATATCGGTCATGCCAACGGTGCAAGTCGCTTCTCCCGAAATCTATCCTCAATAGCCTAGGCCATTTTTACCCCCTTTCATACATTAGTCCTTTGAAATGGCATGTGCATTGGATCTGCCACCAATAATCAGGCCGAATATGATGTAGTGATAGGTTTTTTAGTCGATGCCCTCGCTCATTGCTTCCTTCATATTCATGTTCTTTTAGATTCCTTGCTACTTGTCATGCAATTGAATGGTGTGTATCATGTTCATAACCAAGTCCTATTTAGAAAATATCTACGAGTTACGTTGTTGGTACGTGAATTTGAAAACATTACTTTCAGTGATGTGCCTAAAGCAAAAAATCACTATGTAGATACCATTTCAAACAACATTCTATATTGGCATTTATCACATGTATACCATAGAAGATAACAAAACAAATGGAAAACCATCATCATCATATAAAATGCATAATCATATTATGTATCATAAAAGTGTTCGAAGCCATAGCTCTAAATAGATCCTATATGCCCATAGCATGTTACAAAAATCACAATCAAAGGGACCTACATGTCCCTGCATCTAGTCACTTTCCGGCAGATCTCATGCCAAAGGCTCCACTCCACTAGCATGTAGATCAGGTACTGCCTAACCAACCATCACCACTCTTCGCACAATACCTCGCCACTCTTAGGGAAGACCGGTGCACTCTTCTGTGTACCCATCCTCTAAGTCATGTCAATTGCACTCTGAAACCCCAGTCAAGAGTACATCAAACCTATGATGCAAATCACCAAGCAACGCAGTATCCTCTAGACCCTGTTGTGACGATGATGTCCCCTAATCTACAACGCCAGGTGTTACGGCTCAACCTGCATATCCTATTGGCTTTACCAGTGCTATGTCTACATACAACATGTTCCACACTCAGTACCATATACATGTGATAGAAACATAAAATGCACCATAAAACATAGCAACTTAACACTTACCATCTAACCCCCATGCTCATCTAGGCGAAAGTGGCATGTCAGGATCCTTCTGATAGTTCATCCCACTATAGGGGTAATCATCAATGTAAAGGGGCATCTTATCCTAATGTGTGAAAAACTTGGGTTGGAACACTGGTCTGACTCCCCCTCCTCCTCCTCTCCACAATAGTTGCCCCCATCGACACATCCTGGGCTCCTATGGGCCCCCATCTCAAATTTTCACATGACAACGCACAATGGGTATCTTCTCAAAGAAGAACACACATAGTACTGTACCAAAAGTGTAATCACAATTCAATTACGTCTTGCAAATACCCAACTATTGTCTCATCGATGACAACATCATCTAGGCCCATCCATAGTAGGTTCCAATCAAAACACTCTCAACCAACATGATCTTCCCACCAATGATGTGATGGAATTCATGCCTGCCCAAGACCTGTAGCACAGTTGCGGCAACATCCTATGTCTTTATCCTCTCTACATCAACAAGCGAGATAGTCATGCCCTTGACATGAACACCCCATCGACAATTGTGCTCCACAAACTTAATAATGTTCCTCCCATGAGGTAACACCAGATGAATATCCCCCACCACTCCGAGAGGAGGGAATCCAATCAAGAAGTAAATATCCTATAATGTGAGCTCAATCTTCTGCCCCTACATGACAAAGACCTCATAGTCTGGATCCCAATAGCTCACAATTCTTGATAGCAAGGGCTCACTTGCCCTCATCAATCGGTTCTCTACCAACTTGAGAGCCCCATAATGAGCCAATGCCCCTCGAACCACCTGATCCCCATGGATCGCAGATCAAAGAGTATCCAAGTCTCATTCATGCCAGTTGATTTTTATCTTTGCCATGCCTACAAGATACCACATGTCATGTCAATTCAAAGAAGAAAACAATGGGAAACACTGATCGACCTAAAAACCCCCACCAGTCTAGCAAAGCAACCCTCTCTCCAGACCCAAATCACAGTTTTCAGCCCAGAAAATGAGAGCTCATAGGTTTCTAGTTACTTCCTGCAAGCCAGATCACACTTAAGGGCCCATAAAGTGTGATGTGATTGTGAGCATGAGCAAGGGTCTCTCAGGGAGCCAACAGGTGCCAAAAATGAGGAAATAAACGACTAAAATTGAAGAGATGAGTAAGATGACCTACATGAACGTCACAGATCCCAATTCCAATGGTTAGTTTTTCTTCTACAATCTCCACAATGTTTAGGGCCTTTTCCTCCTCTACAAATTCACCACAACTCACTTAGCAAATGAATCTAAATTGGAGCGAAAACACCCTTTTATAGGAAAACCCACAGTTTTTCTGTCACCCATTGCGACTAGACCGTAGCTCAATTTGATGAACTGTAAACACCATTAGAAAGCTCTCACCGAGCTTTGTCATAGGTCTTCCTTAGTTCTTGATGATTTGACACTTCACCAGGAAGCCATTTTTCCAGGAAAGGTCACTTCGTTGTCTCTTAAAATTGAATTTCATCATAAAGAAACACTTGTAGTTTGAGGTCGACCTCCTCTTAATACTTGTCATACCGCATGTCAGTTTCTTCATGAGTAACCATCATTTACTCATGTTTTGATGGTCCCCACTCGGCCTAGTCTCTATGGCAGCGTCATCGAGTCGCCCTTGTTCAGAGCTTCCGCAATGAGTCACCTTGCACTCTTGGAGTCTATTTAATGTCCCAGTATATCATGTCATAGTATTCCATCCATATTTTCATATCGCTCATCCTGTGTTGCCCATTTTGGCCTCTAGTCATACTATCACCATCCCCTCTGGAGTTGACTCAGTTACTGTCAGTTCAGCCATGCACTTTATGCTCTGACAAGGGTATTTGTCTATTTGTCTCTCAATCCTACTTTTACCCATTATCCTTGGTGTCAGTCCATCAGTGACCTTACTATTTTCCCTCATACTTTAGTTGAGCATCCTCACCGCCTCATCTATCATGGGCCCTCTTATGTCGCCATCAGCTCATTTATTCTAGAAGAACATCCTAGAGGGTAGTGTATCTCGATTCCAGCTTCGACTCTTGTTTGGTGCCTTAGATCGAGCAAAGGGTCTCATTATTGTCCTTTTACTTAGTCGTTTCATGTTCATAATCCATACATTTGATGGTCGAGTGATGCAGTAGATTGTACAAGTGATTCTTGGGTGTGTGTGAGATGTTTCAGACCTCATGAGGGGTTGACCCTTAAGGTAGCCCCCCACATGACAAGATGCATACCTCTTATGCTACAGCCTCAGATGCATTTCCATAGAGTTGATGGGTTCGGTTCCTACCATTCATAGTGTTCATAGAATGCATGTCTCCTCCAAATGTTCCATTAAGTTTTGCAGAGTCCTTCCTTGTTCAGCAGGGCTTGTCCAGTTGTTCTACCCTCCCTCCCACCCATTTTTTTAGGGAAGGGGCTTTGTATCTCATGTACTCATATTATTGTATTCAGTCTTGGCTCATGTTTTTCCAAGTGCATTATGTATATGGGACACATTTTATTATTTTATGGCTATGTTATGCCAACATGTCATGTATCATTCAGCATGTACTTAATTGCTCAGTTTAATATTTCTAGGTGAACCATTATTTTTGTACTAAGTTATCTCGGCGGGTATGGGTATGTCTCCCCCACCTGAGTGAGGTCCAGTACCACAACCTAAAAGGAGACTTGCATTAGTCTCGTCCCTTTGTCCCTATCCTCTCTCACATTCAACTTCATTGGTCTCTCTCTCTCTCTCTCTCTCTCTCTCTCTCTCTCTCTGACTCCCCTATGTTTCCTAGTGATTGTGTCTTTACAATGTACTTTAGTCATACATTTTGCTCCTAACACTGGTACATTGGGGGGCAAGTTGTTATCACAAAAAAACTGATCATCTAGCCTAATTTACTAGATGGATCGAAGTACACCATTTGAAACCAATTTTACCATGGAAAAATTTCTTTCACTATGAGAAATTACTTAATAAACAACATTTTTTAAGTAATTTATAGTTAAACCCGTGAAGAATAATTAAATAAATCACTATTTATTTGATTTTATTCTAGGAAGAATTAATTAAACCATTGTTTTATTATTATTCATTGTCATATTTGACCCAATCATGAAAAATAAATAGTTAAATCACTATTTATCTTATTTTCTCTAAGAATAAGTAACTAAACACTAATTAATTATTATTCTTTGTTAAATTTTACTAATTCCCTTAGGAATAATTAAATAAATTCTTATTTGTTTATTATTCCTTAACTAATTCTTGAGATGATAAATAAAACATTTATTTATTTATTATTTCTAAATAAAAGTTTAAATACTTTTTCCCTCCTAAACAAATATAATAAAATATTCCAAGTGGTTATTCCAAGAATGGGATCAATAATATTTTATTATTTCTCATTATTCAAAATAACTCAATATTTTGTTATAAATAGAAGGGCTTTGCATTCATTATTCACTTTTAATTATTTTCATTGTTGCACTCATTGTTGTAACTCTGATTATTTTCATTGTCACACACCATATTTTTCACTGGGTTTATGCCTTATAGAGGAGAGAGACTGTACACAAGATGAAGATGTTTTAGGATAGCGAAGAACCCATCCCATAGAGGGGGACTGGTAACATTTATTTGTTCCCTTCATAGGTGTTATAATAAAACTATTCTTTACATATCTGGTTTCCATTGGATGATTGGAGTTATTACTCTTTCTTTTTGTTGTTTAACTATGATTTTGGCATAGATCTAGACTTTGGCAGGCTTTGTTTCTATCAGTTGTTGCAGATCTACAATGTTTAACGGCCATTTATATTGTTGAGTTTCTTATTCATCCACAATATTTAGTGGGTTCTTTTCGTAGATCTTTGAGAAGAAAACACTACAACAATTAGTGTCCTAAACCTAATCCAGTCTTTCCATCTCGGTATCCATCTATTCTACTATCGATTCATCCTGCTGAGCAAGTTCCTGTTCCTACGGCTTCTCACCCTGTTCATCATCTTCCGTTGGTGGATCTGAGACTTCAACTTGTATCAATGTAGTTTTCACTATCTATGCGCCTTGCACTTCCTCCTATTCCTATTCCAGTTGCACTTCTTTCTCTCTTCTACATAGCTCTTGTTCTTCTTTGAGCTTCTGGTCTACTTCCTGCAACTTCCTCTCCATCTCTTCTAGTGTTTGTTTATCTCTCCTTTTTTTTGCTCCTCTCTTGTCGCGTTGTCACCTCTTTTCTTCTATATCCAAAGCTACTCTTTCAACAAGTGGATCTTCCTTAAATTTGTAGCTTTTCTCCAACTCTGCGCTTTTAGAAATCTTCCTCTTACCTTTTCTTTAATAGGTTTGTTGCCTACTGCTTCTTTCATTGCTGATCCCTGTGGTGTTGTTGGCTTGAGTGCTACTAGCCATTATACTACCACACTCACCAGTTCATTGAGCCTAGAGGAGTTATAACAATATCTCCAAGGGTATTCCCCTAGCTAATGACATGCCCCATGTATCCAAGGATAGTACACTCACAAACAATGGTCGCTACATAATCCATGCAGATCATATGGATTGAAACTCTTGTTGTAGAACTTAAACTTCTTGAAGTCCTCGACCTTGGAATCTGCTTCTTTCAAACTCTAGATAACGTACAACCCAATTTGCAGAGGAAGCATAGGCCATGGTTCC